>VNJZ01007251.1:0-65642 GCA_008042795.1 Drosophila asahinai | reverse complement strand
CAATTGCAAACACTCAACAAGTCAATATTACATACATTTATACATTCATCAACTTGACTTAACGGACGGCTGACATACAACTGAACATCATCTGCATACATATGAACATTACACATAGACAACACACTTGGCAGGTCATTAACATATATGGTAAACAATAACGGCCCTAATACAGATCCTTGTGGTACACCACGAGTGGCGACTCGAAACCTTGACACCTTTTCCCCTACAGCAACAGCTTGCTTTCTATTCACAATGTATGATTTCATTAACTTAATAGCTGTAGAAGAAAAGTTATACATGTGCTGCAGTTTCGTTAACAAAATGTCATGATTTACTGTATCAAATGCCTTGCTAAAGTCCAGTAGGGTTAATAGTGTAACCCTACTGTTATCCAATTCCTGGCGAATATCCTCTACTATTTTGATTACTGCAGTAGTGCAGCTTCTTTTTTGGCGGAAACCAGATTGGTTATTATTTAACAGATTATTATTGATCAAGAATCTATTTATTTGTTCAGCCAATATTTTTTCAAAAATTTTTGACATATAGGGGAGGATAGAAATGGGTCTATATTCGTCATTTGCTTTAGGAATTGGCATTATTTTTCCAATTTTCCAGGAATCAGGGAAAGTCGACGTGGTGATTGCCGTATTAAAAACATAAGTGATGTGGTTTATAATCTTTGGGAGAAGTATTTTTATAAATTTTGGATTCAGATCATCCAGACCAATGGCATTCGACTTTATCTTTAATATAGCTTTTAAAACATCACATTGACTTACACAAGCGAATTCAAAACAATTACCACCACCTAATATTTAAAGTTCAGAATTATTTTAAACGTATGTAGATACTTGGGAATTTTAAAGTATTTTTATTATTTTTATATTTGAAAGTTTATAATAAATAAAAAATATTTAAAGAATGATTTAAGCTACATTTATCTGTGCTAGTTTGGTATTATTTATTTAAATGAAAAATACTTAAGTTATATATTTTCCCTTGACAGATCTGCGACTGTGGCGGCTCCATCACCGTGCACGCCTTTGGCGCCTACTTTGGACTGGCTGTGGCCATGATGCTCCGCCCCTCGAGCGACCAGAACGAGGCCGGGAAGCTGGAGGGTGCCAGCTACACCTCGGACATCTTCGCCATGATCGGCACCACCTTCCTGTGGGTGTACTGGCCCAGCTTCAATTCGGTGCTGGCCGAGGGCGCCGGCGGCGAGCGGGCCATTTTGAACACGTTCCTGTCATTAGCCGCGGCAACAGGTGAGTCACGTGCCCCGGCAATTAGCCGGCTCAAGTGGAGGGCAGCTGGAGGACATCGCCATCGCCATCGCCATCGCCATCGGCCATCTCATCTCTCACATCTTCCGGCTGTCTTCGCCCACTCATGCTCCTTCTCGGACATATCTTCACGCCTTCTCTCTGGCCTCTTTGGGCCTTGTTAATTATAATGTTGGCGGGCCTATTAGCACGGCTCCGGATGAAATTGAAAAGGCCCGGAGCAGGATGTCCATAGTCTGCAGACCCGGCTCCTGCTCCCTGATCCGTTAGCCACCTCTTTGGGTCCTTGTGCATGCGACTCACAAACTAATTAAATGTCAAATAGTTTCGTTAACACATTTGAAAATTTATTTTGAGCACGTAGCGCACATAAAAACGAACCGAATGGCAGGAGGTCAGTCTGTCCGGTATTTGCTTAGTCCGGTGAGTGCAGTGAGAGAAAAAAATAACTTAAATAATATATTAGATACCCTGAAAAAATAGAACCAATAATTAATAGGAAAATAATTTTATTTCTATTCCGAGACTCCCTTAAAATATTTCTCAAGACCTGGATAGGTCTCTAAATAATTCCCTTAAAATTTAATTCAAGTGTCGGTCACATCCAGGACCAGGGACCAGCACACACACACATTGAAAATGTGCTGGAGGCAGCAGCAAGAACCCAGTAGAGATTCTGGCCTGGGGTCGGGCTTTGCCTGGCCTGACTCGCTCGGTTAATGTAAATAACAAAACACAAATTAAATGTATACAAAGGACGGGCGGCAACATCAGTAATAATAGTAGGGGCCAGCAGCTGAGATAAGCCAAGCTGTGGAGGGCAACACTTGGCTAACTGTGGCCAGAGTCCTACCAAGTCCTTGCTCTGTCCAGGACATGGCACTAAAGCCCTCACGTTACGGCGGCGGCGGCAACGGAGGTAACACCTAACAAGGCGCACATGAGCTCACAGGAGCTGGGGGAATTTACAGCAAGGCCAAAACGAAATATAGATACCCTAATGAGGTCTAAAAGAAACTTTCTTATTTTTAGAAAAACTTAATTTTTGTCTAAATTTATTGTGAATGTTTTGGCAGAGCTTGAAGAAAGATATTTAACTTCAAGAAAATCTCCTGCATTTATTGCTAGCCTCACAAATAATAAAATAATAAAGAGTACAATTTATAGGAATTCCACTTATTTTATATCAAGCTTTTTGTTATACATTTTTAATTAAAATGCAACAGAAGCCCTCTAACCCCTTCTCGGCAACCTGGAAAGTGCCGACCGAGTACAACTTAATTTGGTTTAAAAACTGTGCTCTCAATAAAGTCCATAAAATGTATTTGCGATTTATTTCTGACCAGAGGAAACTTAATCAATGCATTCCAATCTCCAGAGCAGAATGCGATGAGGTTTATCCTAGAGTATCCACAGGCAAGGGGGACCAGAGAAAGTCTTGTGCTGGGCATTTTATGCGGAAGGATGTGCGATTAGTTGAGTCAGATCCCCTCTCTCTCCCTCATGCTTAACGCCAGGATGCCGACGTGGCCTTGTCCATTCGGTGGCCGGTTGCCCGGCTCACTAGTTGTTGCCTTAATTAAACTAAAGCTGGGGTTTGGTTCGATGCTGAAATTAGAGGCGGTCTGGTGGGTGTGGCCCCGTGTCCCGTGTCCCACATCCCCATGTCGGCCATGCGGGCGGACATGCATGGCATGGCCTGGCCGGAGGTTCCAGGGGCTTTCCAGGCGGATCAGACGACGCCATTTGGTGTCCAAATGCGGCGCCAACAGCAAAAATACGCCCCAGTTGTTGTTTTCACACCAGGCACAAAATGAGCCAGAGCCTCGTCTGGACCTTCTCTCTAGAGAGTTGCACTGTGAGAAAATAAAACAGGGAAATTTCTTAGGGGATCTTAGATTATTCAAAATTAAAAAAGAAACCAAGAAAGATTTGAAAAGGAAGAAGGCAACCTTCAGGTGGTTTTTATAACCAGCAATAACATACAAAAAATACTTTTATTAATGCTTAAAGAAACATTTGATATTTAACTAATATTATAGAAATTATATTATTGTTAGAAAGAAACGGTCTTTTGAATTTTTTTGAATGGATAAGCTGGCTATGATTGAAACTTATGGTTGAAATTGTTAAGGGAAAGAAGATGGGAGGTCTCTTATGACACATATGTGATCTTATGATACATATACATACCAAGAGGGCAACAAAGCCCAGGGTGTCTGTAGCCAAGCCGGCTCCAATACGGAAGCTTAGCGAAAAGCGCTCTGGCAAGTTCTTGAGGGCCACGATCCAACCCCAGCAACGGTGCTGGTTTTCTCGTTGGTTCTTGCCCGGGGGTAGCGAACCTATTCTGCCGCAGGACGAACCCACTCGGGATGTCGATGAGGACGTCGATGACTTCGATGAGGACGTCGAGATGGAAGACGTCGAAATTAAGTCTCGGCTCCCCAAGAATCACAAAATGTTAAGTGTAAATGTGTAAATGTTTCAGAGAGAAAACACAAAATGTCATCTTTACAAATGACCAAAAATTGTACAACAAAAATATAGTTTAAAATAATTTTTATGTATGTTATTCACAGGAGTTCTTACGGTTACTGAATATTGTGACAAGGAAATGCCTCAAATGGATTTTTTTGAGGCTGACTTTTGGGGCATAGGCTACTATGGCTTAAACAAGACAAAAAGATTAAACTTATATAAATAGAATTGTACGGGAGATAAAATTTATGTGTTTAAATAATTTTAAAATATTTTATTTAGAAATACATAAAGGGGGGAAAATACTTTATAATGGCTTTTCGATTTTTTTTAAGGTTTTGAGAAATGTAATTTAATTGTTCCCAGTGTTCGTTTGGGTTTGGGTTTGGCTGGGATGCTCGTCTGGTCATTCAGGCGGGTTTTTCGGAACGGAGGATTGGCTGTGGAGGGGCATTCGAGGAGGCTGCCCGCATTGGCCAACAACGTTAAGCACAAAACACATTTTACAGTCGCAAGTGACACCATTGGCGTTAATTTAAATTGTTTAATGTTCGAGCAGCCAGAGCAACGGCAACAGCAGGAGCAAAAACAACTAAAGGCAGCGCCAACTGATGTCCTGAATCTCGGATGCCGTTGGCTTGGCTTTGGTTTAGTCCTCGCCGAGGACGACGCAGAGCTTGGCCGTAAAAAAAGCTGTTTAATTGATTTTTAAGCCAGAATTTGCTGTTCTCTATGTTTTGTGTGTCGCCCGGACAACGTCAAAAGCTGTTTTGAAATTGTTGCGGTTGCCGCCGGTCCCCGCCGGCTGAGATTTGCCCTGCTTACGAGCCCCGACCGAGCCGAGTATTTGCAGTGGCCAACCGAGTCCAGCCCCAACTAATTTATGCAAATTATTATGGCTGCAACATATGCTCCGCCATAAAATGGAGATTTTTAAGTATTTAGTGTTATTCAGCCGAGATTTATGCTGGCTGCCCGGTCATAAACTGGAGCGTCCTCCCCGTTGCGAGGGATCTTGGCCCTGTTTGTGTTTACAATTTTATTAGTTTCGTGTTTATTGCAAGAGTGCGGTTCCCCAGTGGTCGGGTCTGGATCCGGGTGTGTCATTTCTGCTGCTCGAGTGATTAGCGATGGTAAACTTCAAAAGGGGACTTTAGTTTGCTCTCTTGACGAAGCTGGGAGCGGGTAAATAAGCATAGAACAACAAGGCAACACAATCTGGGAGACTTTGCTGTTCAACAAGTCGGGTACGTGATATTTCTGCTCAACAGGTCGTATGCGTTATTTGCAGAACACTTTTTTTTAGGAGGAGCTAGTGAGCTTATCAGATAGTTTGGTGAAGAAAGATTCTCTCCTAATGAATATTAAGAGAAAAATATGAGAAAAAACAAGAAAAGTCTTCTATATATATAAAATTACCTACATTTTGGTTTAGGAAAGTATTTGTATATTTTTTATATTAAGTCCTATATTAATTCATATATTAATTCCTATATTAATTCCTATATTAATTCCAATATTAAATCCTATATTAATTCTTTTATTAGTTCCTATATTAATTCCTATATTATTTCCTATATTAATTCCTATATTAATTCCTATATTAATTCCTATATTAATTCCTATATTATTTCCTATATTAATTCCTATATTAATTCCTATATTAATTCCTATATTAATTCCTATATTAATTCCGAAATTAATTCATATATTAATTCCTATATTAATTCCTGTATTAATTTCTATATTAATTCCTATATTAATTCCTTTATTAATTCATTTATTAGTTCCTATTATATTAGCCAAGTTTAAATTCTTAAACCTCTAAGCAGGAATTATCTCTTAATTAAAACCCCTTAAACAACTCTAACCTCTATAGCTAATAATTAAAAGCGCTTCCTCCTTTCCTCCTGCTAATGAACTAACCCAGAGACTCATTCAAAAATGCATTAAAATCATGTAATTAAGCCCATCATCTAGGGTGCATTCAAAATCTGCTCGCAGCATTCAATCTCTAGCAGCCGCAGCATCCTCATACCCTTCGGACCACGTTTTTTAACCCCGCTCCTTTTGTGGGCCAACTCCCAACTCGTTGCAGTGACCAGCTTCGTTGTATCCGCGCTTGTCAGCCACGAGAATAAATTGGACATGGTGCACGTGCAGAACTCGACCCTTGCCGGCGGCGTGGCCGTGGGCACCGTGTGCAACCTGCTCCTGGGCGCCCATGGCGCCGTCTTAATTGGCATTATCGCCGGCACGGTCTCGGTGCTGGGCTATCGCTATTTAACTGTAAGTTTGACTGCCGAAATTCGCGGCGAAAAGCTGAAGCGAAACGCACACAAAAAACTAGAGTGAAGGGAGAGTTGAGGGTGCCGACTAAAGGTTACCGGAGCATCAGTTAAAGGAAGCCTATTATTTAGCCTTAAAAAATATTTATTGTAATTCTTTAACATTTGTAATCTTATAATATTTAAATATTTTAATTTAAGCTTCAGTTCCTTACTTTTTTCTGGAGTTTTTTGGTTCACAAGCTCCACATACCCTCTTTTCTAACCCTAGTACCTCCTGGTAAAAAAAGGGTATTCCCCCCATAAAACGCTGCATGCAGTAATAACCCGCTCTATTCAAATGGTCGCTTTGGGTGAGCATAGTGGAGGGCAGGAAAACCCAGAACTAGAACTAGCTAGTGGTGGCTTCGCTTTAATTAGTGCGCCTAGGAAAAATGCGACGCTAATGAGTAAAGTTTGCTGCCCGCCGGTCAGCCGCAGCCGGACTTCAACCCGTTTCCAGAGTTCACTGTTTCCCAGGTTCCCGAAAAACCCGTGTGCCCGGAACTGGACTGAGCCCACAGAGCACCGAAATCCGTGAGGTTACTCACCTGCTGGAGCCATAAACTAATTTGAACTTTGCAAATGACCGAGTGACACCCAGCGACGTTTCACTTTTAATAAAATGTAATTCAAGGCACTGAGGGAAAAGTTGGGAACTTGATCATACTAATACTTAATTAAAGTATAAATAACATATTTTTTATTTTTACCTTGATAAGCGTAGTTAAATTTTAACAAATTTTTGAAGCAATATTTTTCTTTTCAATTATTTTGTGTGGAGTTCAGCTTAGCTTTTCCTTTCCTCGAAAAAAATCCTAGCTTAATATAACCGAAAGAATAGAGCTCTCACTATTATCTTTGTCCATTTTGGTGTCCTTTGTCCTCGCTTTTAGCCCTGGCTGACGGCCAATCTGCGGCTGCACGATACCTGTGGCGTGCACAACCTGCACGGCATGCCGGCCCTGATTTCGGCCATTGCCTCGGCCATCTACGCCTCCATGGCCACTGTGGGCGACTACCAGGCGGAGCTGCAGGACATTTTCCCGGCAATGGTGGGCACCAACGGAACCGAAACCAAAATCATGGGCGTGAGTATCCGCATCCGTGCACGCTGCAACTGCATCTGCAGTGCTAATCCCTTTTTGGTCAATTCCCGTAGGGTCTGGGCCGGAATGCCAGCTCGCAGGCGGGCTACCAATTGTTTGGGATTGCTGTGACGCTGATCATTGCCATTGGCGGTGGCATTTTGACAGGTTTGTATAAGGCGATACTTGTGAATTTTTTAAAAATTATTTTGGGTTTATTTATGGTATTATAAATGGTTTTTTCCTCATCAGGGGCCGTGCTGAAGTACACCAACTTCCGGAACCTGAAGAAGGACGAACACCACCAGGATGAGCACTACTGGGAAGTTCCTGCCGCCGAGAACAAGGAGGAATAGTTAGTAGTCTTTCGCCTGTCCAGAGATTGAATTCAGTTGCAGTTCCGAATGTGCCTTGTCTAACTCCTCACACTTACGATTACGATTATGATTACTTTATTATTTTATTATTTTATAGTACTTTTAACCATTACTGTACGAAATGCACGCGTTGCCATTGTGCCTGCCCTTCATTTAGCAAAAAGTTTGCACCAAATTGTTTGCCATTTCCGTTTGCCCTTCGCTCTGATTTGATTTGCCGCCTCTTTTGCAGTGAACTAGAAAAAGTTGACGAGCTTTTGTCGTAAGCTAAAAAACCAACGACAACGAAACAAATGCAACAATGGCCATGGAAATCCGTGGAGGACAATGGGTCCATTGGCCAATCCAATCCTTTACGTTGTCCTCGCCTGCCGCCACGCTTAATTTTTGTAGACACTTGTCGCATTTAATTAAAAACTCCAGCAATTTACACATTTAATTAGCGACGACGCCAACAAGGAACACACACTTACACATGCACAGCAAAAAGTATTAGCAATAAAAATATATTTTGAATGTAACTTGTGCTCGCCAATTGGGGATGGCCGAAAAAATATCGGTTTATCGAAAAAGGTTCGATATTTAATCGAAATATTTGTAGAAGATATCGAAATCTTGTTTAATATATCGTTAAATTGATTGACGTGTTTTAAAATTAGAATTTTAGAGGCACTAATTTACGATTTCACTTTAAATCTGAATTTTAAAATTATTTTCGATATATGTATCATAGATTGTATCGATATCTTACATTTATTCACGATACCATGCGATGCTTTCGTTTTCGATATTAATTTTAATACGATAATTTTGATTTTGTCGATAATTACTATCGATCTAATTTTTCGATATCTATCTAAGCGATAAATTGTTTCATATATTATATATTAAGAATTTTCCAGGCACCTCCTTACTAGTAGTATTAGTTTTTCGTTTTAAATTTCCTTGTGTTACATTTTTCGATTCTTTAGATATTTTAGATTTCTTAACATCCGATATATATTTTCTTCGATATCATATGGTAACTGTTCATCTCGATATACATTCCAAACTCTTATTGCTCTTTTTCCTCCTCGCCGAATTTATTTCGCACTTAAATGGAATTAAAATCATACACAACGACTGGCGCAAAAAGTTTGAATATGCTCGCCCAACTTTTGGATGATGCAAATGCCAACTTTGGCCCCAACTTCGGCTCCAACGCCGCCGAGTCCCAGGGCGCCGCCAACTTTAATTGGCGCCCATTTCTGCTACGCAACTGGAATGCAATTGTCCCCGCCAACAATTTGTATGTGCGCGGCGCACTGCATTAGGACCCGGCTAATTAAGTGGCCCACACAAAGTGCCGGCTAATTAGCCGACTTTTCGGCCAAGACGCCCAAGAAGCTCAGATCCGATCCGATCCGACGCGATCCGGTCAGGTCAGGCTACGATTTTCTTGGCTTGCCAGCGGCTCAGCCGGCGATTAGAGCACCTGGCGGCGCCTCAGCAAAGGGAAAGGAAACTAATCGCCGGACAAAGGCGGACCAAGAATAATGTCTTTCCAACAACGACGACGATAAGCTGGCGGCCAACTACTTAACTTGGCTTTGTCACCGCACACACACACACACAGACACCGTCACTAACAGGGCCCAAAAGGCAAACAATTAACGGCGAAAAGTTCAACAAGTTTCAATAAAAATTGTCAAGCGAACGAGCGTCTTTGGTTTCTTGGTTCTTTGGTTCTTAATTCATTTACGGGAAATGGGATAAGGAGTGAGGAGTATAAAGCGGAAAATGCTATAAAAATCCAAGGGGTGTTCTGGTCTTCGATTTCACTTGTAAAATTAACATTAAAATAGCTTAACTATGTACAAGAAATTAGTAAGCAATATTAATACTTATTCTTGAGGCTTTAAAATTAGTTAATATTTATTTATTTAATTTTTAATAATTATTTATTTTCATATAAATATATGAGATTCCAATTCCTTCCGCTTAAGTCACAAAACTAAAAATCAGAACACCCTCAAACAATCTGTAGTTTACCGCAAATAAATAAGATTTTATGAACATCAATAAAACTTGACTGCAGCAATAAAAAGCTATCCTTCCAGTAGGTAATTTTGGTATGAAATCCCCCTAATTGGCTTCCTCGTTTTTGGCCAGCTATTGAATTGCCCGAAAGTATCATCTCTTCAGATCTGTGACTGCCGAAAAGTCCACTGAAGACTGTTAAGCGGCCAGGCCTTTTCGGACAGGCCTTCGACGACAAGGACGAGAAGTCAAATGAGTGGCCAAAGCTGCTGCTCCTGGTGCTCCTGCTCCTGCTCCTGTCTGGACGCTAGACCAGTCTGGCCTGGCCAAAAACAGAGGACTGGCGACAGGAGACCGAGTAGATTGTGCAATTTGGCAAAGTATTCCCCGGTGCACCGTTCCACTCTTTGGACAGAGCGACGCTATGGACGTCTCTGTCTCCCCATTTGCGGTTGTGCTCGTGAGGGCACTGAGAGAAATTCCTGGACCATAGATATATGGAGATAAAAAAAGGAAAATAAATATACTAATATAAAATACTTGCAAAGAGATTAGCATATCTAAATAAATGTATATTTTTGATGTATAAAAGAGTCTTAAGTTTATTAAATTTATTAAGTGCTTTCTGGAATCTTGGAATACGAGAATGTAAAGATTTTTACCAGTCTACCCTTGTGCCTGTGTCCATGTCTAAGTGCTGTTTTATTGCATGTGGTTGGCTGGTCGCCTGCTCGCCGCTCCTCCGGCCCTTGCCAGGATCCGGGATTCGATGGTCGTGTGCCCGGCCAGACGGGGCGGACACTCACACGTCTATAATAATAATTAACAGCCTGAAACTGAAAGGAAAATATGTCGTCAGTCCCAATTTGCCTTCACCGCCCTCCGAGCCCGATCAACCATCCGAATTGCCTGCTGGATGCCTTTTGCCTTTGAGTTCGAGTTCTCGTGTGTCTTGGCAGCGCCACGAAGTATGCAGCATATTTTATGCATGCCCCACCGCTGACGACAACTGTCGACTGTCGCCCGTCGCCTGTGACACGGCTGCCATAAAAAGCGCAGGAACAACAGGAGCAACAGGAACAACGGAGCAGGAGCAGGAGCAGGAGCAGCAACAACATGGACTGCAATTAAGGCAACTTTAAGCGCGTTGACAACTCTGCCGGCATCCCGACATTGACTTTGTCCTTTCCACAAGCCAGTCTACTCCTTTTTTTGAACAGTTTGCCATTCTTGTGACACTGGAAAATATGTGGTGGCTAATAAATAAAGAGGAGTTTTAAATTAGTGAACCTTACAGAGGTTTTTGAGGGTTTTAAAATATTTTAATTAAATATTTTACGATAACAATACTTTATTTCGAGTAATTTTAATAGATATTAGTATTTTCTCTCCATGCAGCCGGCTGCAACAAATTGTTGGCCATAGTTCTTCTTTCCATTGCTGGAATGTTGGACGAGCAGCTCTGAGCAGCTGGGGATTTGCTGGCGTTAGTGTTAGTTTTAGCTTCGGCTTCGGTCTCCGGGAGCTCCTTGTTCTCCTTGTTGTTGCAGGAAGCCAGCGACTCGGAGACGGAAGCTTGTACAGCATTTTGCAACAGTAATTTTTTGGGTGTTGTTTCCGGCGGCGCTGACAGTTCCTTTCCCTGAACCTGCTCCTGCTCCGTCTCCATATCTTGGCTCCATCAGTGTTTATGGCCAGACAAATGGCCAAGCCAGGGAGTTGCCTCTCCCGGTCTTGGCCCCGATTTGAAAGGGTCGCCATTTGGTTAATGTTTCATCGAGGAACTGCTGGAACTGCTGGGTCGCTTGCAAAATTCATGATTTACGTTTAAGTGTCATTGGTGTTTAATTATTTAACCCGGCCACGGGTCGTTTAAGCCGCCTGTCAGCCGGGAATCGACGGCGTGTCCTTGTGTTACGATGTTACGATGCAGGTGGATAGGAGTCCTTGGTTATGGGTACTCGTTGCCACCAAGAAATCCGCTGTGCTCGCATCACACTCACATGGGTTTCCCCTAAAGGGCAGTAGCTCCACTAAGGGAGACCTGCTCCTGATCCTTCTCCTCCGCCATGTTCTGGTCGCGCTTTCCATTTCGCTGAGGATTTCGTATTCAGAAAAAATGCTTTACTGATTGGATTTAATTTAAAAAGAAAGAGTTTAGGGGGTTATAATAAAATTAATTTATTTAACTATAAATATATTAAATTTTCAACATTTCTAACTTTTTCTATTGTCTGTGGTCCCCATTTGTTTCTCTCTCTGCAGCGAAGGGCCACTACCGAAAATTCGAGTTCGTGTTCCTGGGCTTGCTTACATAAATATGCGCACTGGGCACGCAACGCTGGAGCGGAGTGGATGTGGATACGGATGAAGAGGTGGCCCACCGGGGGTAACTGCAAGGAGGAAGGGTGGATAAGGAAGCGGAGGAGGAGGTGCCCCTTAACAATTTGCAATACTCCGGGGACTTTTCACTCCTCTGCCGGTTGATATGGATATGTCAGTGTGTGGGGGTTGGACGTCCAGGGAAAACGGTCGCCCAACTACACATGTGAGTGCGTCAGGTGAGGCAGGATACGGGGATGAGTATATAAAGGTGGATCAGGAGCGTCTCCCCTTTGCATGCCCGGCACACATTCCCGGGGCCAGTGACGGGGCAACAAAACGTTCTGAAAAGTGAAATTAAATAAATTTTATTGCATAATTTACGCTATCAAAACATGCAGGCCCCCCGAACTGCACTTGTCTGGTTTAAATATGTGTGTGTGTGTATACACAAGGACCTGGTATCCTGGGACTTGCAGCCACCACCTCCCTTCCAAGTCCCCGAGCCACCTCCACGGTTTTTTGGCACCGCCGAAAGCGCTGAATTGTAGGCTTCAATTAAATGTTAATTTTACAGAGCTTAAGCATGAAATTCGCTTTTTTCGCGGCGACTAAATCCAGCGGGGAATGGGAATTGAGATGAGGAAGAGGCTCCAGCCAGCTTTTCATTAAGGCAATGTGTATAAAATTGTGTATTTTATGGCTGCATTTTAATCTTTTTTATTGGCAGCTCACTTTGCCAGCCCCACATGAGCGAACAGCTGGCTTACCTGGCAGAGAGTCCTCTTTCTTTCTGCTTAAAAATAACAAACTGGGTGAGTGCTTTCAAATGCCGTCTAGAAATAAAAATTCTCATTTCATGTAGCGTTGCCTGGGGTTGGGGAAATAAGAATATTTTTCATTTGCAACTTCATATTTCTGTTGCCCAATTTATTTAAAGTGCTTGTTCGTTATAGTTTGCCAACGAGAAATCATCTTTTAAATGTTATGTATTTATTTATTATGGTTAAAAGTTTACAATTAAAAGTGAAGTAGTTTTCAGATATTTCTATTGAATTTAACGGCCACTTTCAATGAAATTTATAACCAAAGTAGGCTGTTTGTTTTCCAAATTTAACAGCAATATATTAACATATTATGTTATAATTCTTTTAAATCAAAGTAGGCTGTGGAAAAAATATATATTTAAGGGCCACAGCGTAGATCCCGATTCAGTTTGTGTCTGGCCTCTGGCAGGTCAACAAGTCCCGGCTTCCGTTATTATTTATTTGATTTTTTTTTATTCTTATTTTTTGTCCCATTGGTTTTTAGTTCACAAGATTGTATTTTCTTAATAATCTTGCGATTGGTTTTTTTTTCTTTTTAATTATTTTTGTACGGTGCAAGAGGTCTTCTGCTGAATGCTTATCAGCTGGTAGAGTCTTCTCCTTTAGCTTATTTTTATTTATTTTCTTAACTATTTTTAATTTACGATTTTTCATTAATTTAATCGACTTTGACAAGTAGTTGTTCGATCGGAGTTCTTTTGTCTCTAGCCTTCTTGTCCAGCTTTTTGTAGAAGGTATAAGCAGGAAATGGGAGATATATTGGTAAATAGAACTCGTATTTATTCATTTATTTGTTTATTTATTTTTACATTTATTTATTTAATTATTCATAAGCATGGTGTTAAGGTTGCAAGCCTTCTCTTGAAGCGCTTTTAGTGTAGCGGCCAGTTTCCTCTACTTTTGGTGGAGTGTTCTCAATCGCCTTTATTTTATATTTATTATTTATTTTCTGAACAATTTTTTTTAAATATTTTTTTTAACTGCCAATTTCTTCTTCTGGTGGGTCTTCTCCTCTTCTTGCTCCTTCTTTTTAACGTTCACCTTCACCTTTATCTTATTTTTATTATTTATTTTCATAACTATTTTTTATTTTTGTGTAGCGGCCAATTTCCTTACATTCTGGTTTAGTCTTATTTATTTTCGTAACTATTTTTTTTTTTTTCAATTTTGAACTATTTTGAACTATTCTTAATTTATGTTTTATCCCACGGGGCTTTATTTGTGCCTGCTTTGAATTGACCTCTTTTGAAAATTCAAACTCAAAGAAAAGACTGTGTAATCTTGACTACGCTCAAGTCTTCATAGAAAAAACAGCAACCCATAAAATCCATATTGACAAAGGATCATGGGAATGGATTGGTCTCGGCAGCAAAAACAAAAAAGGGGAACCATTGTAATAATGTCCAAAAATATGTTACCAACACGTGTAGCCCGGCATGCGAAAAAAATATGGAAAATAAACGAAATGTAAAACATTTTGCCAGGCTGCAGCAGGGCTCCTTTCCAACCCCAAACCCAAACTCGAAATCCCCTCACGTCAGGCTTAATCGATGCAGCCTCTGCTCCCTGGGTTTTATATACAGAGCGATATTTTATTTAACGCCAGCAGCTAGACACAGACAACGGGCAGACCAGGGAGCTCCATCCAGCCATCCAGCCATCCAGACAGACAATGTCAATGCACAGGCCGCGTTCATCATCGCCCCTGGGACGGGGGCCAAGGGTAAGGCGAAGAGGCAGGGGCAGCCCCCTGAGCCGGCATAAAAACATAAAAAATATGCTGACAATAAAAATTTGTTGAGCGGCTCAGCAGCATGCAACATGCTGTTGCACGCCGCCGCCAGGAGGTCAGACGGAAGTTACCCACACGGCTCACCTAGATACGAGTCTCGTATTGGGAAAAAAAATGGTGCAAGGACCCTGACGATGACAAAGGGATGCCCTCACCAATGTGACATTTATTTACCAGGATTTAATCTTCAAGAAATAAATAAATATAACTGAAAGAATGGAGATTAGCTAATATTTGTCTTAAAATAAATAAATGGAGTTTTTATGGAGCACAATTAAAAAATAAAAATATTTAAATGTAACTAGTAAACATCCGTATCTTACTAAAGTGTGTAGAATCCCAATAAAAATGTTTAAATTCAGGCAAAGTTATTCTTTCTGAAAGAGAATTGTTAAAATAAAATTCTCAAAGAATTATAAAAGCAATTTGAACTTTTCCATATTTTTTTTTAATATGCAAGCTTGGCAAAAGTGACAGTGGAACCTTGCTAGAATTTTTTTTAAATTTAATAAATCCTATTTAAATTTGTTTAAATCAAAATAAAATAGATCCAAGACTTACTTGTTATGTTTCCAGTGTTTCAAAGAACCCTATCCTAGTATATATTCCTTTTTTAAGCCCAAACCCCATTAGTTCAGTGAGAAGAGTAATTTGCGGCATCCGGAGGCGAGGCAAGATCATTGGGAAACAGTCTCACAGTTCAATGGCCGTCGGCGCGCGGACTTCAATGGCGTTGCAATAAAAAGCGGAAAGCGCGGAATTCGCCAGTGCAATAAAATAGAAACAACTGTGCCTAAAAACCACTCAAGCATACTCTCAGGCCCGGAGATTGGCGAAGGGGAATCCCACCTAGATGCCGTTGTCAAAAGTTACGGAAAACCGTGAGTGAATGCCAGTGAATGTGAGGGAAAAACAGACATTGACTAGGTAGCGAAAATAAAGTCGTAAACCTGAAATAAGCCATCAATGGCATTAAAACCCCGGCGATGGCGACACAGCCCTTTTACGGCGCTCATCATGTGCCACGCCCCCGCCTCCGACTCCGTTCCGTTCGGATTTTCGTCCTCTTATCCGCCGTTTTTCGGGGGCGACGCCGTGTTTCATTTGTCAAAGTGCCCGGAGTTCTTTGGGAGGCGGCATGACTGCCGCTTTTTTGTGGCTTTTACGTATGGGTAATCTTATAGGCGGGCATTACTCATACGCTCAAATCAGGGAGACTTCTCCCGGCTGGTGCCTCCTCCGTTTCCACGTTTCCGTCTGCCTTCACATTTAAAGTTTCCTGATTACATTGCAAATTATATAATTTCGTTGTTGATTTTTGGCCAAAAGAAAGTTTGACATCCGCCAGGCGAGGGGTGTGGGTTTCCAATTAGAGATGGGGTTTTTTGGGAAGTAAAATCTTATAAATTATATCGAGGATAATATCGGCTTGAATACCGGTTCGGTTTTATGTAAAATAATTTATTTTTATTATGTTAATATATAGAGAATGTTTACATAAGATTTTTAAAGATTTTTTAGCACACGAAAAAGGTAAAGATATTTTATAAAGGTTGATCTCTATAAGAAGAGCTTTAATTAATAATAAAAGCCCTGAATATTAAGGAAAATACAGGTTTCTGCTGCTCTTCTGATTACCTTTTTATAAAATTATAATTTATCAGAATTTTATATCAAAATAATAAGAATATATCTGCCATAACTAGGCTGGCCCACATTCGTGGCGTCATCTTATTTAAAAATCAATATTTGCGGCGATACGTGTGCGGCATATTAATCATCCGCCACGTTGTCCCAGCCGAGTCGTGTCTGTGATTTCTTTTTCAGAACCTCACCGCCACCGCCGCCACCACTCAGCCCCCTGTTATTATCCCGGACTCACTCTCGATTCTCTCTCCAGGCAGATATCATTTTAGACACTAATAAAAAGTTTCGACGGCAATACGTGTGGCGGGCAGAAGAGGAGTGTCTGGCGGCGCTATTAGAATATGAAGAACCCCTGAATGGGACTCCAGATGAGACGATGGCGCCCACACTTTCGCATAGTTATAATAAGCAAAGTTTTCTGCTGACTGGAGAGTCGTTTTTTCCTATTTTTTTTCGGGGTAATCAAGTTGGAGACCGCTCTGCCCGGTGTGGGTTAAGTGAGAGTCAAGTCCGAGATGTCAAGGCTAATGAAAGCGTTAATCCGGCATCCCCCAGAGGAAATGAACCCCCGGACAAGTGGCAAGTGGCATTATTCCATTAATTTTCGCGCACTCCACAAGATGGCTCAAGTTTTGTCCATATGAGTGGCCGGGGTCTACCATTCGGAAGTCCCAATATTTGCCCAAGCGAATCAGTGCGAGCTGGTGGACTTTTGGTCACCTGTTTGCAGTTGGCACAACTTCATGCGGATATGGGATATAGATGAAGACATTAGCAGGTGGCCAGGTTCCGGGTCCTGTTCTGGCCCGGCTTAGTTCCGGCAAGCCACGCCGGCCCACTACCAATCTCATACCCTCCTCAGGTGCATAATTGCCAAGCCGCAAATTAGTTTTATGCAATGCCGCGGTCCTAGAGGACATTGAGAAAAATTAAGTGAAGCGGGTTTGAAGGAGTTTAATGGGGAGTTTTTAGTATTGATATGAACTCAGCACTGACTAACCTTAGGGTAAAACTTATTAAAGAGTAGTTTTCCATTTTTTATAAAATATTTTTAAGGCTAACTGTTGAGGTTTATTATTTTAATTTACTTCAGTATTATCTGTTGTGATTATTGGAAAATGTTGTACTTGTAATTCTTTAAATTCCTACGGCTAACCTGAACTTTAACTTGAAGTAAATTTAGATGGAAATTTAATTAATTTCAAAAAAATATTAATCAAGAAATATCCGCAAAGAAAATGAGTTGTGCTGTCTGCAACATTTTCTAAATTATTTGTTAAAATAATATTACCTTTTGGCTAACCTAAGAATAAACTTCAAGTTAAATTCAAATATCTAGTAAAACAAAATCGAATTCACATTTTTAAAATTATATAGACCACATTGTAGCCTTAATTATCTAATCCCTAAGAAATTCCTATGCTCTCAGTGTACTGCCAGCCCCCTTCCCACCTGCGTGCAGTGCCTGTGTCTGCCTGGCTTCGCCCCCAAGGATATTAACTACTCCGAGTTGGCTTAGCCAGTTGTTTGTGCAGCCAATAACCCGTACTGGCAACTGGCTGCTACAGTTGGAGTCCTGTGGAACTCCCGTTCCTGCCTCGCCTCAACCGCTGCCCAGCTCATGAATGTTTGAAGAGTCCGGGCTGCGGCTGCGACGTTTCCCGGCTTTCTCGCTCGGCTTTTGCCGCTTTTCCGCTTTTCCTGCCTGCCTTCCGGCTTGGCGAAAATTAAACATGGCGTCAGGTGGGCGACGACGACGGCATTCCAGGCGCTTGTTATTGTTGTCTAGCTGCGTTTTTGTGTGCATATTAATTGGATTATCTGGAAGGCGTCCCCCAGCTAACACATATGCGTGTGTAGTCACGTTAATCTCTGGGGGATCCAGCGATCCTGCGAGTCCTGACATGCAATTGTTTAAAAAGCATTTGGCCAAACAATGTGGCAGCCAGAACAAGGGTAGTTGGTGGACGCAAAATCAACATTAGATGTGAGAGAGCACCCTGCGCATAAATCACTGGGTTCAGGGGCTGAAAAGTGGCTACAGCAGCTGCTCTCGCGCTGTCCAAATATTTACACAATGCCAATGTAAATTAAAAAACAGACAGCGGGCGGCAACAAGTTGAGAGCACAATACAAGCAGTGCCAGTGCCCAGTGAAAACAATAACTTGGTTACGCCATCAGCTGGAAGCCTTCACAGTTGAAATGTGGGAATCGACCAATCGAGCCAAACACTGTATTTTCATTACCCCAAAATGACTTTTGGCTCTGCCTGCCGTATTCCGAAATGCAAATTATTGCCCCAGCCTCGGCTGGCGAGATCTGCTGAAGCGTTAACCAAAGGATAGAGCTACTGAGGGCGGACCTAAAATCAAATGAACAGAGATTGACACTGGGAGAAACTTCCTATGAAATCATGAGTTGTTCAGAACCATATTAAATTCCTTTTGAAACTTCCCTGTTCCTGATTTCCCCCAGTGCCTGAACATCCTTGGCCAGGCATCATTAGCCGCCTGTCTGCGGACTAATAAACTGAGTATTCGGGCACAAGCGGACGCAAATAAGTCCATGGCCAATACAGGCAGTCATCCGCAGCGGATTACACAAACCGACAAACAAGCAGCTTAAAAACCCGACTTTTCCAATGCCCAGTTGCCAGGGTTCCAAGGGCTCCTGGTTCCGCTTTCCATTCCCCAATATCCTGGAGATCGGTAGAGCCGCACACACCTGGTCCAAAAACGAAAAGTGCCCTGTGCCTTTGTGAAAGTCCAAATATTTGATGCTGTGTACGTAAATTAACAAATAAATGGCATTTTTGTTTTGGCTCAGTCCAGTTCGCTTTCAGCCCTTTTGTTTTGGGCTTGGATGGGCACTAGGACTACGACTGGAATGGGCCCATGATTGGCCTCGCTGCTTCTTTGAAATTTCATAAATTTCCGTGCAAAATGCGTAAAATGTGGCCTGAGGGCTACGATTGTCGTCCAGTCATTTTGAGCAAAACAACCAGAACCGAAGCCTAAGGACTCAAAGGCACTGAAAATAAAGCTGATTAGCTTTTTTAAATGAGTAAAAAAAATATTAGGAGGTATTCCTATAAAATGAAAGAAAATATTTATTTATTTTGACTTCTTAAAGAAAATGTTTAAAATATAAATAAAGCTGATTCGATTTTTTAAATGAGTAAAAAAATACTAGGAAGTATTTCTATAAAATTAAAGAAAATATTTATTAATTTTTTTATTTCTTAAAGACAATGTTTAAAATCGTAATTTTAGAAATTCTACTTATTCTTTATCAAATTTATTCATCAATTCCTGATTTTCCACCAGTGCCCGCTTTGATTTTGTGCTTTGAATGTATGATGATGGCTCTAAGTGGTGTGTTTGCCTCGGTCTTTGTCCTGTGTCTTTTTGTGTTTGACCGCAAACAACATTGCACTTTTCTTTTGTTGCATTTTTGTTTGTCGGTCTCTGGATTGTCACCGGCACTTGACCCCTGACCCCGAACCTCAGGAACAGCACCCACTGCCACAACAAATCCGAGTGTGTGTGCGTGCAGCTGACATAATACTTTTACTTCATGCCCGGAGGCACACACATGCGGTCGAGATGACTCTTTGGCTGTGACTGGGAGATGCACCGCAGGAAGACGCCCTCGGGGAGCTACCTTTGAGACCACAACAGATATAACCTACAACATATTGCTGGCCACCTTTTTGCGGTTGTTGCATAATTCCATCCAGGCTACACCACTGCCAGGGGCAGGCACTCGGATTAATCCTCGGATTCGGGTAAACAAATTTCTTATTGATTGCATCTCTCCGGCTCTCCGTCTCTGCGTCTCTCCGTCTCTGGAAGTGCGCAATTTACCAGGCCTGACATGTCCTCGCTGGGCGAACACCAGCGAAGTCCAAAGGACCAAGTCATTTTGCCAACTTCTCAATTAAACGAAATGCAAGTGGGCCTGGCCTTTCTTTTTAAGAGGGTATTTGTAGGGGTGTGTACTTTCCTGCTTATATTGTTTATTTAATTTTTAACTAAATATAATTCTAAGGAAGTAATAGTCTTTATAGTTTTCCCAATTTTCTACCTCCTTTTCTAAGAAATAAAATTAATTTAAGGTATCCCTTGGTCGCTACTTTTTAGTTTTTCACTCCTCCCTTTTCTTTTGGGCCCTGTAAATCTCGTGCAGTGAAAACTTTTTAAAATTAAATGACAAACACACATAAATAACTTTCGTGCGAGTGTGTGTGCGTGCGCTGCAAAATGCATTTAATTTGCAGCAAAGTGGCCCCGGACAAAGGACCTCGCAGGATGGGAAATAAGCACCCGGACTGGGCTGGGCTTGGCTCCAGTCGCCTCGGCACCGTCATCAGAGAAGCGGCCTTAACAGCGGGCGGTTGGTGGGTTGGTAGGTGGGTTGGTTGGGCGGTTTTCGGGCGGCTTTTAAAATGATAAAAGTCGCCGCTTGTCGCGACAGCGAGACGCCGACAAAGCGGCGTAAATTTCAATTAAATGTGAAAGCAAAACAAATTTTAACTTTACTCGCACTCTGCCCCCGAGGTTCGGCCACCGAAAGTGAATGGTAGTAGGTCCGGTTTATGCGGGGGAAATATAAGGAAGTAACAAGATACTTGTAAAACGAAAATATTTACAGAATTCCCAGAAAAAATATTTAAAATTTCGTAAGATAATAAATTTATTATTTAAAAATGAGAAAATTATAAGGAATTTATTTTTACTCCCAGAGAACAGACAGGTTTAATGATTATGAACATGTTTCCCAGAAAAAGTATATAGTAGGAAAGAGGAATTATTCTTTTAACTATTAAAATGTCTAAAAAATATATATAAAAATAGGAATTAATTAGGCAATCCTGCGTATATATTTTTACCTAATTAAAATTAGATTTTCCAGATATCCTTCCACGCATAAACCCCTCCAAAAACCGACACTTTATTCCCCGGGACTACACACTCGTGTGCCTAAATGTAATTGTGAATTCCATATTTCACTGGCTCCGCATCCGAATGTGTGTGTTCTGCTTCTGGCTGCCATGTAATTGCTGTTGCCAGTGGTTGTTGTTTTTGCGTTTGTTATAATAACAATTACTTGAAAAATACTCCGATATCAGCGTCAGCGTCGACAGCGCCCGAGAAATTATTTAAATGCTTTGCTGTGCGCGGGGGATTACGAGTGCACAGTGGGGATTGGGGATTGGTGGATTGGTGGATTGTGAGATTGGGCGATTGCCGTATTGTTGGATGGGTGGACTGGGAATGCAGGGAGATAAACACACACACTCACCGTCACCCGCACACACACACCCAGTCAGATCAGCTCAGCTCAGGAGCCTTGTTAAACAATCACAAAAACATACAAGAGCTCCCATTATGCTGCCGGCGGAGCGACAGAGAGGTGCGAGAGTGTTTATACACTGAGAGAAGCGTAAATATGAAATTAACATTAATATTAAAGGGGTTATTAATTGGTTATGGCATATTTAAGTAGATTTATTACCCTCCCGTTGATACGTGAAAGATTCTTGAAGGCTTAAGTATATTTCAGGGAAAATATAAATTTAAATAAAATCTAGATTATTCTTTATTTCTGTGATTTATTTCCTTCGTTTTAATTTTTCAATGAGTTTTTTATTTTCTAATATTGTAGTGTGACCGCAGTAATTTCTCTACTTAATCCTAAATTTCTTAATGTCTTAATTTATCCCTATTTGACACAGCGGAATTGGAACACAAATGCGGAAATTCATATTTACATAATGCTACTTTACCAAAATGTTATGCCATAGTTAGTACTCAGTTAATGCTTACAAAATTACATAAATAAATTGTAAAATAAGGGAAAACATTTTTAGGAAGGTAATTTATTAACAACGGTTCTAAGTTTCGTTTTCATGATTTTATCCCCTCGATTACCCAAGTTTCTTCCAGTGTGCCGGACCCTGTGTGTGTGCTCTGGCATGCGTGTGTCTGGCAGAGTTCCGGAGTTGGCCCGGCGCGGCCGTCAGACAATTTGGTTTAATTGATAGTTTGGATAATGTAATTATAGACAATTGCGTTTCATGCGAAACCGATTTGCCGCTGCCGTCGATTATAATGGCCAACAATGCTCAAGTGGGGTCCAGTGGCGGATAAGAGGAGTCCTTCCGGGGGAGTCGGGAGTGAGCCATGGCCACTCCGAGTGTGCGGAGTGGCGGAAAAGTTCCACTTGCTAAATGAAAATGGGCGCCAAATGAAGTGCGTCGCCATCAAGTGTTATTAACTTGTAAAACAAAGGGAAATCGCCGAGGGACCCTGCTGCGGGACTGGGCAGGACACCCGAGGCCGCCCAGGACAACCGCATCGTAGTCCTTTGTGGAAGGCAATGGCACATCAATCAATGCGGAATGCGGCGGGAAAGAGCCAAGAGCGGACTCTAATTGACAGGATGGCAGCGTTCGGCCGCGGCCGCAGGTACACGCAATTAATTATGGTCATTTCCAGGTGGCCCCGCCAGTTGTCTGGGCCATTTTTGCCATCAAACGAACTCCGAACTCGGTGCTAAATAACAAAGACCGAGCCCAACCCAAATCCGGGACTGTTGCATTCTATTTCCCCCGCCGGAAAAGCGCAAAAGCAGCAAAATGGCCGGCTAAAGAGCGGTAAAAATGCGCGCAAACAAGCGCATAAACGCGTTTTTGTCCTTTCATCTCCCCTCCCCAAAATCCCCGAATTAAAACAAATGATGAGGTTTTTCGGGCAACTCCAGCTCCAGTTGCAGGTCCTCCATCCTGTCCTCCGGTTCCCGCGGCAGCCATTACAATAACCGCCGCGGTGCTGGACGGCAAAATGGCGCCCAATTGGCAATTGGCAATTGGCGCTTCCGGCGGCTCATTGGCTACACCGTCGATCCGAAAATGCATCCTGGGTCTGGGTCTGGGTTTGGGTCTGGGTTTTGGTCTGCAAAGGTCCGGTCCGGTACGGTCTGCTCTGCTCTGGCCATAATGCACATCCGTATCCATATCGATGACAATCGACAATTGGCCTGCCAAATGCACAGCCACCAACCAAAGCACTGGGGGAAAATATTAGCGTTTAAAATATTGAATTTACTGTGGATATAAGAATTGAATTTCATAGTACTTCATAGAAGTTTTATTCTACGGAAAAATTAAGAAAAATGGGCTAGAATTTTCTAATACTAATACTCAGAAAAATTAAAGAAAATTGGTTAGGAAATTATATTCAAGGAATGTTTTTGTTTTAAATCTTATTTTTAAAATTTTTTTTGCTAGGTCTTAAAATGAAAAAAAATATTTATGCGTCAATTCCCTTTAACATACAAAATCTCTTTTTATTTATAATTATTTTGCATTTCTTAAAAATCCAAATTGTTTATAATTTATAAAGATTACTTCTTGAGTATTTTCTGTAATTTAATACTTGGTTTTTGGTTTATATTTTGCTCAAGTGGTTAACAAAATTATAATCAAATTCTATTCCAAGTCTAATAACTTATGAAGGAACTAAGATAAAATTAAATAAAATAATATATGTAGTTCAATGTGTTCTATATCAATCTACTAACTTTTCCAAGTCCTAACTGTGTTCTATAATCAAAATACAAGTGTTAAGAAGTCCATAAAAAGCTTCCATAAACTCTCGTAAGATTTAATGTTCAAAGTTTTTCCGCAAATCCATTGAAACAAAAGCACATGTTTATGAATGTACAAAAGTTTTTGGGGTCTTGATTATATCTCTTAGTTTTTATGACAATAAATTTGTACTTAACACTAGACACACTTTAAAATAAATTAGTATTTAGCCTTTTATTTCTGGCAGTGCAGCAACAATGCCGCCACGGCGGCTGCTGCTGCCTTTCTTGATGCATTTTTATGATGCGGTGTCTGATTTGCGGCCGTAAAGTGAAAATCGCACGGAAATCGCCTGGCCGTGCGCGGGGCATTTTAAATATGCCTCAAAGGCAGGGACCAGAGATCTGCCAGCCGGGGGTCAAAGGGCAGAGGCAAATTGCCCGACAATGTACGCAATTTGCAGCTGACGTTGGCCCGATAAAGAAACAATTCGCCGTTCGTGCAACTCCTTAAATCCGGACGAACGAGCCGGGCTGCCCCGTTCCTCTCTCGCTGCACTAATAAAATTAATCAACTTTAATGCACTGACAGCGATGTCCTTGTTCCCCAGCTCCTGCTCCTGCCTCCCTCGAGCTGCAGCGCAAATGTTGAATGACTGAGATAACAATAAATGGAATCCGGCCGGGCAATGCTGCAATGTCCCCCGTCCCGTCCCAGAACTTGCCAAGCTATGCCTCTGCAGCAGCACTAAATAATTTCTAATAAAATAAAATAAATAATGAACGCAGCAGCAGTAGCACCAGGAGGAGGAGCAGAGGCTGCAGCAGGAGGAGCAGGAGGAGCAGTCGAGGAGCTCAGTCCGGCCAGACTTTGCCAATACGGTCTGGCACCCACGGATTCCGCCCTCCATCTATATTCCTACAGAGCAAAAAAAGAGCTATCTTAAGGGAAAATGATTTAAAATAAATTAATTAAGTTGTAGAGAAAACCTCTAGATTTTATTTACATTTTTTGGATTTTTGGAAATCCTTTTAAATATTGTTTTAAAACCAGTAAATAATTTAATTTGGTAAAGTTTGGAAAAAGAAGAGTCTTGCTTTTATATCCTGAGAAAAAGTTTATTATTTGGAGTTTAAAAAATCAAATAAAGAGCCATCTTAATGGAAGATTATTTAAAATAAATTAATTAAATTGTAGGGAAAACCTCTAGATTTTATTAAAAGTTTTGGATGTTTGGAAATGGCTTTAAATATTATTTTAAAACTGGTAAGTAATTTAATTTGGTAAATTTTGTCAAAAGAAGAGTCTTGCTAGAATATAAAACTAAGTAAAAGTTTATTAATTTGGAGTTTAAAAAAACAAAATTTAATTGCTGAACATCCTCTTCATTTGATAATTTTAAATACATTTTATTTTAGATAATTTTTTCTAGTGCCCCTGCCGATCTGCGAGAGCGGCCTGCCATATTGCGCAAATATTGCAGTAAGTTGCTTTGGCAATGTGTTTTACTTTTATTGCACTCGAGCCGCCGGGCGCTGCACATTTTTAGCGCCGGTCATAAAATCCGACGAGCATCTAGCTTCAGCTCCGGCTCCAGCTCCAGCTCCTGTTCCAGCTCCCAGCTTGGGCTTGGGCTCCTCCTGGCCAGCACATTTTTCCAATTTTAAGGCTGAGTAGCGCGCACGGCGCAACGCCAAATGACCGTAGAAATGATTGCCAATGTGGGAGTAAGGACGAGGACCAGGATGAGGCGGTGGCAGGTTGCGTAACCAGGCAACGCCGGCCCCCCATTCGCTGTGTGAAAAGCTGTGCGGGGGGTAAAGGGCGGAAAAAAACAAGGAGGAAGCCTCACCAGCACCGGGACGCTGTTGTTATTTGCCTCGTCTTATTTGCTAAAAATAAAATCAAACTGCAATGCCAGTCGACGACATAATAAAAGAAATTGCGTGAAAGGCGGCTTAAAGAGTTGGCCAGGAGATGGCAACGACCCCGGGCTTGGGCCCAGAATGTCTCCTATTTTACGAGTTCAACTAGGGAGGGATCACTGTGAGAAAATAAGTAAAAAATAGGTGAAAGTCTAAGAAATAATCTGGATTTTTTAAAATAATTTAAACAATTATTCGGACACTATATTTTTAGCTAAATGAATATTATATTATTTAAATGAGTTATCTAGTCATTGCCTTCAATGATAATGATAATATATTTCTTTTTATTAATTAGAAAATAATCAGAAATTACCCTAAAATTCCTTAGATATTTGTATGGCATTTATCAACAATTAAATTTTGTTAAGAATTTCCCAACATTTTCTTTTCAGTGCCTACCCCTGCTGAAGATTGATGTCCTGGCATATTCTTAAGGTGTTGGGCTTCACTCTCCAGGAAGAAGATTAGTTAGTGCAATTTTCGAATGAATAAGAAGCTTGGCGGCGCCCATTTTGTTCAGTTAAATTAATAAATAAGCCACGGCGCCAGTGGCAGTTCTCTTCAAGTTTAGTGATTTATATTTCTCTTCGTTCTCGCCATGTTGTCAACGCAGTTTCAATTTATATTTATGACCTTTTAAAGGCAACTTTTATGAGCTGGCAACAGGACCTCCGCTACCTCTGTCCTCGGCCATGTTGAGGTTATGGCGCATTTAGCGATTTTAAAGTAATAAACTGGGCCCATGTCCTGGCCATCAAGCGGGGCCATTAAACTTGCAGGGAGCACAGTCGGATCCTGGCTCTTTGAGGTGGCTAGTTTTCGGAAATTGGCGCCCTGTCCCCGGCCGAGTATTGAGTGACATCTATTAATCGTCTGGCAGGTCCTGCAGGAGCTGCAGATAGAGCTGGAGCTGGAGCTGGCGGAAATGTTCGAGCCATAAATCACCGGAGAACTTCATTAGACACATTTCATGTTCGGCTGTGCTCGAATGTATTTGGATGTTAGGATGTTTGGATGGCAGATGTGGTCGCAGGACAGCTGTCCTGTCAGTTGCTGTGGGCTAATTAAGACGCCACCAGCCAGTGGCCTCGATTGCCTCCGAAAAGGTTATTAATAATGCTGCGCCTCCTGGCCCCGATCGAAGTCCTTCTGTCAGAAGTTTTAAAGAATGAAATTGTTTTTCTTGGCTACAGAAAAATAATACCAGGACTAAGCTCTCTTTGTTTACATTGTTTTTCGGCTTGGAGTTGTGCGGCTCTCTGGCTGGCCACATTTCGAACTGGCATTGTGGTCAAATTGTCATTCGTCCTGGTCCTGGTCCTCTGTCCTGTCTTTTATTGGGTAAACACGAACTCGTCTGTTGCCAAACAGTTTGCGGTTTCCATTCTGGCGAAATTCGTAGACATTCTGCATAAAAACGCATACACAAATCGGTTTATGGGCCCGTGGTCTAAGCCGTAAGCCCGATGAGCCAACTTTTGGCCAACTGCAACAATGGCAAATGGCCGTAGACAACACAGGACAGGTGAGGAAAGTCCTGAAAGCAGACAAAGTTGCGGGAATAGCAAAACGCTTAACAAAGTTGGGTTACAGGAAACATATCCCTTTTTTACACTATAATGCAGACGATGAATATTGTAATTTTGGGATTAAAATGTATGGTAAGGGAAATTATGAGGGGAAATGATAGTGCCAGGAATATAATAATAATTCTAATAATAATTCAAAGACCTAAAGACGTTTAACTTGGCTGATATCGAACTCGATATGCTGGCCAATAGCATCATAAACTTTTGTACATTTTCTCCTAAAAAAGCAAAAACCCCTCTCTTTCCTGTCATAATTGAATAATAAACGTAGCTCTATTCGAAACTAAATTTCAAGCTGGCATTTTGATGCACGCTGATGCAATCTTGCCCATTACTCAAAGAGTTATAAAAGGTATGATGTTTCTACTAAAAAAAAAAACTAAAAAAATATATATAGAAAGGCTTTATAAGGCTTAAAATAGGATAGCTTCCCTCTGCACAAACCCAAGAAAAATCCTAAAATTCCTAGGTATCTCCAAGTCGATTCTAGACCCTCCCACGCTCTTCTCACTCTTTTTTTCTAGTTAAGTGCACGGTTCACTTGGCTGGAAACCTTTTACCAATAGCTCTGCCTGTACCTGTGCATCTATTCCGCTGTTCGCCATTCGCTCGCCGCCTTTTTGTTGGATTTTTTGCCAAAAGCTTTTAGCCGGACGCATCCGCCGGAGCGTGGCGACGTCGTCGTCGTCAGCGTCCTCCTCATCGCCATAGCCATCGCCTCCGTGTCGTGTCGCTGCATCAAACGACATTTAGCTTGCGCATAAAGTTCACATCATTGCCGGAGTTGTTTGCCATGTTAACTTTATTAGTGTGCACGGGTCCTGCTCCCGTGGCCCGATCCCGAACCCGATCCCCTTTCGAGCTTTCAAAGTGCTTCATTTGCGTTATTGATACGCCAGCCTGGTGTATTTCATTAGCCTCGGTGCTCACCCGGGCTCGGAACGGATCGGCCAGCTCCTCCTGGCTCCGTGAAACGCAATTTGGACGCAGTTGGCCCCGGCACACATGTGCCATTGCAATTACAATGCAGTTGAGCGCAGACATCCTCGAATATTAAGTTGCACTTTTTCCCACCATTTCCGGAGTGGTAAAAAAAATAGAGAGAGGGATTTATTTTCTGGCTTTTTGGTGGAGGTAGAAATATTGGCTTACTGTGGAGGAAAGTTGAGGATTTATTTTTAAATATATTTTAAAGTTGGGAAAGAAAACAAGGTATTTAAAATGTTCCTAGGGGTTCTTAATTGAGTTTAGTTTTGTTCTAGAGGGATTCTATTCCAGATTCCTGTATAAAGTATTAAGAATAATCTCTTACCTTTTTCAAGTCATAACTTTTAGCATATTAAAGTCTCCATAAAAAACGAAACTCCCTCTTATAAATCAATTACTTGTCTAGTGCTTGATGAAAAGCAGCAAAGCATTCTTGCATTTATTACCCAAACTCCGCATTCCACACACTCTCCTCACTCAGCCATAATAAACCCTTTTACCCCTACGCTAGACGCATAAAAAAGTACATATGTAGCGCAGGTAATAATAAAGCCACGTAAATCGCACGCCATATTGCCTCCCCCAGTCCATAGACAGATGTCAATCACGTGTCCTGGCGCAAGCGAGGTCCTTCTGGCTGCAAAAAAGCCATAACTGCATAGCTCAGGGGTTGCATAAACTGCGGCGAAGTGCTCGTCGCCGCGTCTAAGGTTGATCTCAAAGCGCATTCGGGTAATGGAAAAGGAACTGCCAGCTCAAAGCAAACATTACTCCCGGCATTTTCGCATTTCCGATAGGGGTTTATATTTCTTTTTCTCTGTTTTGCTGCCGCCACAGTGCAGTGTCAAAGCCGTTCGCTTGATTGATTTTCCCCTCGCTCTCGTTTTTTTGCTCCTCTAATAATAGTCCCTGCCCTTGTACCCATCGCCCACTTCAGATTTTCCGCGGGCACTTGGCAGGCCGCACTTAGCTGCCGTCGCTGTCGTTTTGCTCGATAACGTCGTCTAGCTGGGTGTCTGGCAGGAGTCCTGGAGGTCCTGCCAGGACCTCCTCCCTGCACTACCCACTCATGCATGCATTGTGAACTCCGGCGTTGGCGCCTTTGGCATAATCAGTTGCAAAAATTTGACACGCCGCGCGCGGAAGGCGAGCAAAAAGCGCGTTTGCTCCTGCGCCCGCCATTTTGCGCTGCGCCATTTTGTAAGAGAGTATGTGTGTGTGTGTGTCCTTTATTTGCATATCTGTTTTTGATTTTTGTCGCCGCTGGCGTCTATTCAATTTGACGTGCCGCTCGGTTGCTCAGCGGCAGCCGCCGCCCAATGAAATCAATAAATCTGCTCCACCGTTTGAATCCAATTTATCACTTTGCAGCCGGAACAGGAGCAGGAGCCCCGCATTTTCCATTTTCCATTTTCCACTCAATCCACTCTTCGCGTGCAGCTTATCCCCGGCCTCGATGTGCATACAACTTTATTATTAGGGCCACGCGGCGTATGAGTGATGTACCTGAGCCGTAGCCGTGGAAAAGCAGGGCACCCAGCTCTCTCTGTGTGTGTGTGTGTAAAAACATATGCCTTTTCTTCAGTCGATACTGAAATTTAGCCAAATAAGCGAGCACAAAAGACGCGCTCCTCGCGAGTCCTGCGGCGCCAACAAAAAAAATATCTGAATTTCGGCGCTTTGGCCGGGGCTTTGCATATTTTACGGCGCCATCGAGCCATGTGCCGAAATGTTTTGTGCGCGCTTAAGTTGCGGAAGTGATAAACAGGCGGCTCCGGTCCAGGAAGCATTTTAATATTTCAAGTTCTTGCCAGTGCCACTGCCACCCCAGAGAAGGAAAGACAAGACAAAGACACGCTCTTTGGTTTATTTTTTTTACATTAAATATATTTAGATGGTTTTTCCTTCAAAATTGTTTTCTGGTTTCCATTCAACACAGCGACCCCAATGAGCTGCTGCTGCTGGCAAAAGTAAAAGTTAAACAAAAATATTGCAGTTGGAATGTGAGTGTGTGTGTTCTGGTCAAGGATGAGGGGGGGATCCCCTTTTTCAAGCTCCTTGTGGGTCGCAGTGCATCCTGGATTTTGTTTTGTGGGCTGTGGGATTCGCGACATTTCTGTAACGCTTTCGGTTTCAATTTAGCAAACTTCTTACATTCAAGTACATTTATATTTTGTCGGTTATATTATTTAGCTGCTGCTGGCTTCCGTTTCGCTCTGTGTACATTTAAGTTAAAATAAGTAAGTAAGCTACATTTAGATAATATATATTTAAAAATTACGTTACTCGCTGCTTACTTCCATGCGCCCGCTTAGCCGTACAAAATATGGAGTAAAAATAAATCTGGCACAAACAAAGGACATACAATACAATACATAGGTAAAAAAACAACCAAACACATTATCTTAGGCAACGAGAGGAACACAAAAGTCTTTGGTTAAAATTTGCTCAATTCTTAAGGCTAAATATTAATCGAGTTTTTGGTTTTTTGTTTTTCCTAATTTAATACAAGCATTTAATGCACTAGACAGAGTGGCTAAAAATCATTCAAAGGCTCCTCTCACAATCTCTAGCATAGTAACTTCGTGACAATTAAATAAAATGAGTGTAAGTCGCATGAGTATCAACAGTAATGATGAAATTAGTGCCCTGCTTAGATAAAAGTTCTCTGCTTTTCACTTTTCCTTTAGGGGTTTCCTCGGGTGTGTTGAAGTTCCTTATTGGCTAATCAAAACACTAAATACATTTAGCTTATATCCATTTACTTAAAATAGTTTTGTGTGTGTTTTCCGCTTCTCTTTTCTCATTATTTCGCTTGACTCAAGTGCTTTTCGGGTTTTCTCTTTCTCTCTCGCTGGCATTTCCTCGGCGCTTTCCAGATTTTCCGTCACTTATCTGCTGATTGTCCACTAAAAACTATGCTTGCTCCTGCGCTCTACTATCGGCATTTCCCGCTTTTCCTCTGGGATGTAAAATTTGCTCGCTTTGTTTTTTTACACAATAAATTTGCATTTGGTTTTCGCTTACTTTACTCTATTTTTGTTTCTTTCTGTATATGAATTATTAAACACATTAATCAAACAGTTATTATTCTTTTTTTTTAGTTTTCGTTATCTTTTTTTTAGTTTTGTTAAATCATAGTTTTGTGCATAATTAAATACGTAATAAATTGCCAAATAAGGTGAATAATAAACCTGTTGGTTTCGGCTTACTTTGGTATTCTATATAAATGACATTACCCTTTCCCCCAGCTTGCATTTATTACAATACAATTAAACATACAGTACAGTAATCATCTTCGGTTTTCCATATAAATATTTTGTATATATTAGCATAATTTACCTTTATATATTCAGTCTTAAGCTACAAAAATCGTTATGCATATTTCCGTTTCTGTTTTCTCTTTTCTGCCTTCATTATATTTATTTTATGCTCTTGTTTTCTAGAATTTGAATCTATTCAAATAAGTTATATAAATTCGCAATGTATGTATTTGGTTTTTAGTTTTTGTTATTGTTTTTCCTTCTGGTGCGGCGAAAGTAAGAGTTGAGCGGAAAAGTGTCCACTTTCCGCGGAATTGTGCGGGGGTTGAGGTTGGGAAAAGAAAAGGATATAGCAAAGCCAAGTGTTCCGTCTTACAAACTAAAAAGCAGGCTTAAATTCTAACGAGAACTGCGGGGTGGCCGGGGCTTATTTGCTTTACCTATTACATTTATCGACTATCTGCTATCGTCTATCGCCTATCGTCTATCGTCAGCTATCGTTGAAGTTTTCAGCGATTCGGTTCGTTTCTGCGTTTATCTTACAGGCATGCCTCGTGCTCAGCGGATTCTCTCTGTTTTGGCCAGCTCTGTCTCTGCACCTAAGACGTTTAGCGCTTTCCAAGTTTTACTGTAGTTCCTTGCTCTCAAGTAAACCAAGGGAGTCTCTATGGCTAAACCGTTTTAAACTAATGCTATGTAGTAGAGTGTAGTGGTAGTACGACGAGTGTCTCTCTTTTTAAATGAAACGCCAGTTTGCTCGGAGGTTCTCTTATTTTGCTGGGTGAGTTCTTGGGGTTTTTCTATCTTGTAGCTTGTATCTTGTAACTTGAATCTGTATCTTGAACTGTATCTGTTTCTGCTGCCGAAGTTGAAGTGAAAAGTCGAGTCTATCATTACGGCTAATCAGCTAGGTGTTTACTTTAGTAAGTTTATCGAATTTCGCGTTCATCACCCCCATTTCCATTTCTTGGATTTTTTTTTTTTTACATATTTACAGGACTTTACTGGTAGCCGTTCTCGGTTTCGATTTCGATTTCGGTTTCGTAGATCGTTTTGAAGCTCGTTTCTCCAAGACAGTATGTACAATGTAGAACCAAACTGAGAGGAGGATTCAACCCCGACCGATCATGAGGAAGGCGATGAGCCCGGGCAGGATGCCAATGCCCGATAGCGGCGGCGGAGCTGCTCCTGTCGGCGCATCCTGGCCCACATTGCTGCGCACATCCATGAGGTCGCGGGACAGGGGCAACTCGGTGGGATCGCTCAGTTCGTCGTGGCAGGGCAGCATCTCCGGCTTCAGCAGGAAGAGGCGCACATTCAGCGAATTTTTGTTGGCCAGCGCATCGAGGGAGTCACCACCCGACGCCGCGTGCGGTGTCAGCAGGACGTCCACGTCGTTGTGTCCCGCCACCGGAGAGGCGCCGCCGTAGAAGGAGCCCTGCTTGTGCAGGTTCAGGTTGTCGTCCAGGTCCAGGCCATGGCCCAGGCTCAGGCCCCCAGTGCTCTCATCGTAGTAGTCATACCGCTTGTGTGTGGGCGCCACGGCCGCCAGGTCCTTCTGCTTGATCTCAGTTCCTGCCGCTGCCTCCTGGCGCTTCCTTCGCCGTCGCATCTTGGTCTCCACCACGTTCTCCGCACTCGAACTGGCGAACTGTCGCTGCCTCAGCGCCTGCCGTGACCTGCTGCCCGAGTGCTTCCTGGTCTCGTTCAGCCCCAGGCCCAATCCCCCGTAGCTGTGGCCACTGCTGCCCACGACGCTGTTGCCCACGCCGCCCATGCTGGCGCTGTTGCTGCCAATCGCCGTGAAGCCACCCACGTTGAGCTCGTCCAGGATGCGCGACGGCACCGGGTCCACGAAATGCGACAGCTTGGGCTCCTGCAGCGAGCAGAGCAGCTCCTCCAGCGAGTCACGCAGCTGCAGGTGACGTGTGCGATTTTTCAATTCGAAGATCCACTGCAGACGACAGTCGCAAATGAATTTGTTGTCTGCGGAAGACAGGTGGCAAAAAAGAGGAGAGAAAAGTTCGGGGTTAAATCTATGTATATATATCCAGACTATCCCTGAAATTGCTTTTGTCAAATCGTCGCCCCAAACCCGATTCTCCCTGCGATTGTCCGTTGCATTGTCAGAATGTCTGGGCAGGTAAGCGAGTGATTTCCCCCTCAAACTGCTAAGTGGCCGACTGCAACAATTGGCTGTCATTTGATGGCCGATTGCCACTCCAGTTTCAAGTGCACAGCAAGAAAATATTAGCTTTTTGTGCATGGGAAAATATCTAAAATATATTTTATTTGAAAATGTATAGGTTGGTCTTTGTGATGATAAGAAAGCATGCTTCTGATCTCTTGAAGAATACTTATGAGAAGATTAAGATTAATTTTAGAGAGTCTCTAAGAATTTATACACATTTTCCTTTAATTATTATTATAATTTATTTATCAGGAGCACAGAAAGAAAAATATTAACATTTTTGGTAATGAAAAATATCAACTCTTTTGGGGAAAAATATTTAAAATATAATCTAGATGCAAATATATAAGTTGGTCTTTATGATGATTAGCAAGGATGCTTCTGATCTCTTGAAAAATATTTATGAGAACTTTAAGATTGATTTTAAAGAGTCTCTAAGTATTTATTCACATTTTCCTTTAACTGCTAAGTATTATAATTTATTTATGAGGAGCCCAGTAAGAAAAATATCAACTCTTTTGGTAGGGAAAAATATTTAAAATATATTCTAGATGAATGATAAGAAAGGATGTTTCTAATCTCTTTAAGAATATTTGTGAGAAACTTAAAATTAATTTTAAAGGAGTATCTAAGTATTTTGAAAAATATTTATGAGAAACTCTCTCTATTTAATAAAAATGGTAAATAATTAACAAGTTAAAACCAGGGAATTTAATCATTATGAGTTTTAAAATAAAAATCCGAATATAATGCTTATTTCAAAAAATTTCTTTCCCTGTATCCGTCTCGAAATTCCGCCTTCAGCTTGGCTGAATCCTGCCAGCCGCTTTAAATCATTTTGCCCACACGTTCCGGGGCCCCCGGAATCGAAGTTGGAGTCGAGGCAGGAGCTAGAGCCCAGGATCTGAAGCAGGAGCAGGAGCTGGAGTCGGACCTAGACGTCGATTTCGTTGTCATTGGGGCTGCTCACGTTAAACGCCTCAATGACATTTCCAATTTGGACAGCAGCCTCCTCTCATTCGGGAGCGATTGCACTGCGGGGTTTTGACCACTCCCGTCGGCTGGCCTGCGTCTGTCAGTTAGTTGGACAGTTGCTGCTACTCATCCTTGTCCTCCTCCAGCTCCTGCTCCAGCTCCTGCTCCTGCTGCCTCTGTTGTCAATTATTTTGTAGTCCGTCTGGCCATGCGTGGCCTAAACCCTCAGACTTCCCACTCCAAACCAAAAACCCTTTCAATTTGACTCAGCCCAAGCCCGGCTAGAGCCCAAATTGAGCGGATAAACAAGTGCCAGAGTGGATCTAATCGCTGGCAATGGTCTAATGAATAAATCAAATTACGTTCCGAATGGATTTCCTTCCCTCCTGGGTATAATTAGGAGGCCCGGGAAGCAGAGTGTGTGACACAGTTTGCCTTGTCAACATGTCGCATAATTAGCATAAGCGTTACGAAAAATATTGACTAACACACACTGGCACGGGCTCAACATCATTATCAGTCACAAGGACCCACCCCAGACTTCCCTTTAATGACATTAATAATCCGAGGCATATTTCCAGGGCTGTAGCGCCCAAAAACTTGGCCAGACAACGACAAAAGGCAACTTTGCTTTGCAAAATTGTTGGCAAATTAGTGCTGGCCCAGCTTGGGTAAGGGGGAGTCAAAAATTCTCATTTTCCATATGAAAGCATGCAAAAACCATAAATAAAGTTAAATATGCGCAAGAGGAAGGAGGAGGAGGAAGAGCAAGGAGTCGCCCCAGTCCACCGGAAAAATGCTGGAAAAATGGCCAACGACTTGGCAACATTTAGCAAGCAAATTACAACAAAATTAACATGATAATGAAGTGACCCCGAGGAGGAGGAGGACCGAGATCCTGCTGAAAACTGGCAGCTGTTTGCAACTGACCAAATGACAATGACTTGCTCCTCCCCGAGCTTGAAAAAATAGAAATTACAAAAAAAGATAGAATATATATATATAGGGACAGAGCAGACTCTAGCTCTCTACCATGAAATACTTTTATATTTTTAATGATACTTGGCCAAAGCGGTAGGAAGTGTTTTGGTCTGCTGCACACACTCCGCCCCCCATCCTGGCCAGCAATGAACTCCCTCAACCCGAGGATCTATATGTGCTCTATATACGTTCTTTACATAAAGGGAGGGGCGGAGAGAACTGCGGCTGTTAGTCAACTAGATGACTTTCAACTCTGCCAGCTCCTCATCCTGCAAGCTAAGAGTGTCCTGGAACCCCTCTTACCCAGCTCTGGCATGACGCTGTAGCTTTTCTTTTCGGGTGGGTGGAAAACTGTCGGAAACGTTTTTACGGTTTGCAAAAGGACATTTACATACACACACACACACTAACAGGAGCCCCCTACACTCATGCACATGCGTCTCCATCTGTGTGTACATTAAATTTTATTATTGTCATTTTCATGGCGATGTCCTTACGCTCCCTGCTCCCTTCTCCCTGCTCCTGCCATAACTTTTCGGTCAGCTCTATTTGCATAAGCTCGTGTGTGTACTAAGTGTGTGAGTGTGCCTTTGTGTCCTGGCAGCCAAATTAGACTCAACTGGAACTTTGTTTGGTCAGTTTTAATGCCAGTGTGTCGTCGTGTCTGTGTCTGTGAGGCATTCCTTATGTGTCGAAACATATTCATAATTAGTTGTCGGTCGTCGGTCGTTGGACCTCGGTTCGGGGCTCTGCCATGTTTACTTCCAGTCAACTCTTTTGATTGGCTTTGTTGGCCCAAGATGTTTGTTCTTTGAAAGGGACTTGGAGCGGTATTTGCTTGGCCGGGCAGAAAAATACGTTACTTAATTGATGATTAGGAGAAAAGTCAGTAAGTTAAAGGAAAATTAACATTTATTTTATTTTAAAGAGCTTATCACCTATAAAACGTCTAAGAAACAAACTAATAATATCATTTAATCTATTAAGCTACACATTTCTGATGAATTTATATCTGCCAAACATTTTAAAATTTTTAATAAATTTTAAAAACTACCTTACTAATTCCCTCATGATTTATATTTTAAGGTACATCCAAAAACCCACTCAATCCCTCATAATGAGCTCTGTCATACATCAACTGGCCGCCGCCTTTTGTGGACCCTCTAAATGGGGTTTCATTAGCCGCCTGCTTCTCTGCCTCTCCCTTCTAAAAGAAAAACATTTATTTTAAATTTAATACACTACAGCACACACTCAGCACACACACACCCTCTGCAAAAGTTTCAAAAGGAACCTATGCCAAAGAGGGCCGAAAAATTCGCTTTAATTGGTTGGTTTTAGGTGCTGCCTGCCACATTAACCCATGCTGGCCCCAGTCCCCCCAAAAGCACATATATTGAAAAGCGCAAAGAAATCGCTGCTGCCTGCTGCCTGCCTGGTTTTTTTCCCCTCTTTTTATGGTCGGCAGGGAGAAATATCAACACAAACGCCCAAAGTATCCGCACGCCCCCAAATCAGCACAGCTGCTGGCCTAGTTCCCGGGCCTTTGTTTCCACTCCGGACTTCCCATAAACCCCGTACTTCCTCCCGAGCACCGACCGGGCACCGATCTCCGAGCCAAGGGGTTTGGGGTCACCAGGAATCCATGAATGCCGCCGCGCAGCTTTGTTTGAAATCAGCTCATTTTTGGCGGCCCGGCCAACTGGCCAACACCGGGCTTTTGGCCAACTGGGAGCTGGTAACGGGTGCACGGCAAGAAATGGGCTAAAAGGCATTAAATTTAATATTTAATTAAAGGGAGAAATATAACCTCACAAAGCGTACTTCATATAGCTAAGTGCTAGATGGTATATGGTCCTTCGAGCCGGATAGTTATGCATGTTCACCTTTTTGAACAAATTTAGAATAATTGCCAATAATGGGGGACATTTTCTTTTTAATCTATTTTAAGCTAGTTTCTCTCGGTGTATTTTGGTAACTCTGGAATCTCTAGGTTCGTTTGCGGTGCTCGGGCTTTGGGCCCGGACTGGGCCCGCCTTTGGCTTTGGCTGCCACCAGGGGACAGCACGCACAGTTGCCAGTTACCAGCTACCAGCTACCAGCTACCAGTTCCGAGTTACCAGTTCCAGCTACCAAGTTGGAGGGGTCAAGGGTCGAAGGGCTGTCCTTCTGTGTGTGTGTGAGTGCCGGACCCGCTCGCTCTCTCTCTAGAGGATTTTATCATTTTTTATTACATTTCTCGAGAGCGCTATGTATGCAAATGAAGTCGAAAGTTTCGCTTTGTATAGTTGCTAGTTGCCTTTTGTTGGTGGCCAAAAGTAGGGAGCCGATGATAAGGGAAAGCTGGCCGAGAAGGCGTGAATGGTGGTAGCGATTCATCAGGCACATTGGCCTGGGATGCTCTTTGAAGGCTGATTCAGGAATACGAAAATGCTGGCAGGGAAAGTTATTGATTGAGTTCGGAAAGGAAAGAATCGGAAAAGGTGAAGAGGTAGAATAAAAGGTATTTAAATTTATGGGAAATGAAGGCACTTTAAAGTGAAATTAATAGGAAAAGGGATTAGAACATATTAAGTTATTTTTATAAAGGATTAACTATATGAGTTTAACTTTTCAACTGATAATTAATATAAAATGAAGACCAGTTTTAATTCTTATTAATTTATTAAGAGGAAAATCCCTAAACTTTATTCCCTTTCCCATATCACAGAGTCTTTATTCAGTCGGTGTGAGATATTCTTCATCTCTCCCTTATGATTGCCCTCTCACTTGACGGACAGTTCTTTTATTTGTCCATCCAAGGGGAAGCCTTCAAATTTGTGGACCTTCTTCGTGCCGCCTTTTTTTTTAATGAGCTTCATTTTCCCCAAGTTTTTCCTCTTTCCCCCTCGTTTTTATTTTTATTTCAGTTTCAGTTTCTGTTTTTCTGTTGGCTTGTTTTCTGGCTTGTTATGGGAGCTGTGTGTGATTTTGCCGGCTCATTCGCATTGCGTGTATTTAATTTTGTTCGTCCCTTTTTCCCGGCAATTTTCACCAAGTTCATTCAAAATCAAATGGGGTTCCACTAAGTTGGGGCCCCCGAAAAAAACGGAAAAACGGAAGGAAGGAGCAGCAGGCTGGCAGCCATTGAAAGCCATTTGAATGGCCGTCGCTTTTCTCGCCAATTTTCTTTATTTGGCCAAGTGAAAGCCTCGCTCATTGAATGCTTTTTATTGGGCCAAATGAATGCGAAACTTGGGACAGGAACTGGACTAAACTCGGCTTGTTTTTGCCCCCCTTTAAAAATATATATCAAAATATATACGTATACATATCTCTGTTAGTTCTGGGGCAGTTTTGTAATTTTAATAACATTTTGGGTAAATAATTGCGCAGACCGGGGAAATTTCCGCTTGGTGGCGGAGGACTTTTCAATCAGCAATCGGAAAAATTACACTTTATGCCCGTTGATATCAAATTATTTTCGTCAATCGAGCGTAAAGTCAAATAAACAGTCGGTCGGTCGAGATCAAACACTCGACACTGGGAGAAAATCTATAGAGGGGTGGGTGGCTGGCAAAAGGGAAAGTCATTGCAGGCGATTTAACAACTACGCCGGCGGATAAATATTTTATGAAATCGCATAAACAAATCAAAGGCGAATCACAGACGGCGGCGAGGAAAAAAAAGAAAATCACTTTCCACACAAATACTACAGAAGGAGAAAAAAAAGAAAATAATACCGAGGGGTGACTGAGAAACTGGAATCAAGGGCGGCGATCAAATATGACCACTCAACCAGCCAAATACACATTAGCCCTCGAGCAAGTTTGCCAAAATATTTGCACAGCTGAGGGGTTGTGGGTCTCCCTGAAAGTAATGTGTTTGTTATATGGTAAATCGCATAAAAAATACAGACATCTCCGGAGGGGAGATGATACATACAAGGCCCATAACAATAACAACTTGTTACCCTGGCCTTACCCTTAATGTCCGTCGAAAATAGCCCCCGAATCATCGCATCCTGATTTTTTTTCGGCCTGAATTGAATTGTATTTAATAAAATATCTGCGAGGGTGGCTCGTAAGCTCGCTCTGGGGCTACGAATTGTATAAATAAGTAATGAATCCTTTGTTATTGCTCTGTGATTTGCCAACTCAAGTGGATATATTCCCCTGGCTTTCTCTTTTTCCGAGTCTATTATCTGTGGACTGCGACTATATGCACACTATATGTGGCCAGTGTCTCTGGCCATATATCAGGCATCAAACTGACATAAATTGAGGGCTTTTGGCTCCACACACACACACTTGCATTGCTGGCCATCCATCAATGCCAACACTCTCTCATGTCCGCAGCGACTGTCATCCAGCCGATATCGCCTGCTCGGGGATATATATTGTAAATTGAAATTATTACATAGTGCAAACTGCGGGCCAAGGAACTCGAACTCCTTATGTTTATTTATGGCCACAGCCAGAGTCCTTAATCGATTGCCGGACTTGGGGTTATGCGACACTCTGCATATATTTTATCGAATGCCGCAATAAGTTGGCCAAAATATTCAATTAAATGCTAGTGGGGCTCACAATTTATGTTTGCCAACTGCCGTCCTAATGAGTTTTGCTCAGTTAATATCGTTTGGCAAACTATGCAAATAAATAAGCAGGGATAGGTATTTCAACAGCAGGGGATTTTGTGCTGTAATTACACGGCAAGAAAGGGGTTGAAAATATGTGGGATTTTTAATAGAATAAAATTTGAGTAAATTACTTTCCTCATAAATTAAATTAAACTTAAGCTTTGCCTTCTCGTGTTTATTATCACATTTAAAGAGCGCCCTTACAATTAATGAACCCCTTAGATTTAAGGATAATTAACTTTATATATACCCCTTTAAGCCAAGGATACATCTAATTGAAGTGGCAAGTTTTTCCCTATGCAGAAGTAGTACATTTTTAATGAGGCCATCGCTGGCTTACCTGTTTACTGTCACAGCCGGAACGAGTATTGATGAAGGTGTTTGCTAAGGACACACACCGATCCCTCTATATGTGGCATATGTGTGTGAAACACACACAATCCGGAAAATTAGGCAAAGCAAGCTCAGGCCAGAGAGAACAACAAAATTCCAGTACATCAACTACTGGCGAAAAGCCGCAGGCAAAACATTTCCTCCCCCAGGGGGAGAATCGAGTGGCGGAAAAGCGGAAAAGCGTGCATATATTAAGATAGATTACCCAACTCACACACACACACACATGTCGGCGCATAAGTGCTCCAATGACAGCCATGAATTCGCATTAAAAGCGAAGCTAAGAACCCAAAGCCAAAGCCCAAGGATAAGGCCTACGGCGCGGAATCCTTTCGGGTTTGTGCGGGAAATTAACACGCCTAATGCCATCGCACCTTGAAATGCGCATAAATTATAAACAAGCTCCATTATCCGACCGCCGAAAATGCCGTCGTCGAAACTTTAAGGCCCCGAAACTATGCCAGCTTTGGCGCTGACAATTATAATAAATTTAGTTAATAAGGCGCGTTAATGATCAGCCATCATCAGGCTCTCACTCGCCCTAATTTGTATATATTTCTTAAGTAGCTTCATTTGGTATGTCCTTTGGTAGCTCCTTTCGGCATATGCCAAACTCGAAAGGCTTTAATTGCCGCCTGTGCCAAATGACACGGACAGGGGCTAAAAGTTTCCAGAGTCAGAGTCGGGCCATTGTCATCTGTGCCGCCGGTTTGGATTAAGTTTTTGGTAGCTAACTAAAATTAAATGCCAGTCAAGAAATGGGTCTTTGAGTCAGAGACTTTTCCACTTAATTTCTTTCGCTATTAAGCAGAGAGAGAAAATATTGAGTCTAAAAAGGGTGCTAAGGATAACCGAGGAAATATAAAAGTATACAACTTATATATTTTAATTTATTATTAATAAAGAGTATAAAGAAAACTAATATTTAACTTTTAAATCAAGAAACCGAAAATAAGATACAGACAAGGTTTCAAAAAACAAATTTTCGAGCTTTGACTTCAAATAAATATATTAAAAATAAGATAAAAAGATCTCTCTATTTTTAAATTAAAGACAATCTTCTATAAATATATTCCCCATATAATTTCCCTTAATATTCTGTGTAAACCCTTCAAAATTCCTTTCTCTCCCTGTACCCACCACTGATAGGTTTTTAAGGATCTCCATTCCCAAGCACTTTTCTTTCGCCCATACTTGTTTGTTCTATTTCCAGCTCGTTTAAAGTTTGTCATTCAATTTTGCTGCGATTTCTGGGGGGTTGGCAAGGGGAAAATGTCCATGGCAAGCGCCATAAAATATGCAGCAGATGAGCGGCAGGCACTGAGGAGATACGGAAAAAGCCACACACATGTGAGTGAGTGAGTTCCCCTCAAGGCGCAAAAAGTTGGCGAACATTAAACAATAAAAACTCATTAATAATATGCATTTAAGTTATAATTGAACTACTTAATGAGGCCAGGCCGCTGCAGGAATGGAGTGAAAATTGCACGAATATGTCCATTAGCCACGGCTCCCGGGTCTAGGGGTATTTTCCACACCGAATTTCCCTTCCACAAATTGCTGGCATTCATTGTGTGCTTTTAAATTGTATTTCCATCCATCCATCGGCCGCACATAGTTTCTGTTTTCATTTTCAATGGAATTGTTTCCTGCGGCCGCCTTGCCTCGCTTTTATATAGAAAAAGGTGCGTAATTAAAACGATGCCGCGGCGCCGACAATTAAATGCATGCCACCAGGATACACAGCCGAAAAAGGACAAAAGATGAGCGATGAGTTTGCGTTTAATTACGTGAACAGGCGCCGGAGATTTTAATTTATGATGCGTGAATTTGAGTACAGCAGAAGGTCCTGCCGGGGAGCTCCCAAAAGCTCCCAAGATGCAAAGGAAGCGCGGTTGACAGGGAAGCGGAAATTGAATTCTAAAATATTTATAGTCCCCTCTCTGGCCTCTTTCTATTTGTGCGGCTAACCGGGGCTTAGCATACTTTCACTGGCCGAGTGATTTATGCAGTGCTCAGCAGCAAATTGCAAATGAAACGCAATGAAACGAATCGAAACGGAATGAATTACTACTTATGCATGCATGTTCGCCCCATAAACACACCAAACGCACACACACTTGTGCCCTGTACAGTGAAGGCTCGAGGGAGTAACCTCAAGTGGCTATAGGAATTTTTAGGGATTTAATTAAGGTGACTAGAGGCGGGCAAAGTACTTAATTGAATTAAATAGAGTTAAATAAAATATATAATCTTGTGTTGCTATATTTTAGAAGGGTTTAAAAATATTTAAAAATTATTGAAGAGGTGTCTAGTCATATTTATTATAATTTTAAGGAATGTGCAAAGCTTTCTTATAATTTCTTATATTTTTTACGCGATGCTTAACCTCTAAATACCTTTTTCTTAATTTACCAAATATTTCTGTGTCACGTCTTATAATTTATAGTGCTACAAATTGTCAGTAAATAGATAAAAATACCTTTTTATATAAATTCCTACACCAAACGAAATAATTATTACTCTCATTAGTTTCCCTTGTTCAATAATAATTCCTAAACAGTCTAGAATTTCCCACTTATTGAGCTCTCCCTATACCTCGAATTGAGCTGGTCTAGTCCCATCAAATCGGAGTCCAACTTATTAGACTGGATGCGAGCGGAGCCGGGACACATGTTACACAATGTTGAGCCATAGATTTATGGCGGACAATCATCGGGATTTGCAGCAGGACGTGGAGCAACTGCTGTTGCCCTGACATTGACTATTGAAAGTCAATTTCGGGTGCGTGCCACACGCTCATTTGTCCAGTTTATGGCCAACATCATTTGTTTTGGCATTTTTGCCAATGAGGCGCAAACGCCTTTTATGCGTTCCAATAAATTCTCGCTTCCGGCATGAATATCCTTCCCTTCCCTGCCCTTGGTCCTGTCGTGGCTACAAACACGCATCCCTAATACCTGTTTATTGTTGCAGTTTCGAGGCTGCCAGCCAGCACTTGTGTTTACAAGGATGCTGATGTTGCATTACAAATGAGTTTTGGCCGCTCCAAAGTTGAAAGTTTAATTTGCTGCCTAGCTGGGCAATTAAATTGGGTTCGCTTAAGCTCAGGTTAATAATCGATGAGGCGCTTTAAACGGGGCAATGGGTTAAATATTAGGTTAAGAGCCGTATTAATTTTAAGCCCAAGAGCTTGTGCTTCAAGGAGTTTTGAATACGTAAAATATATATCAAGGCTATGGACAATTTATATATTAAAGTAATGAACTTATATTTAATGTTGTTCATGGTTTAAAGTATATAAACCCCTTTTAACCTCCAATTTTTGTATGTACATCCCTTTTCCATTCTCTATATGGCTCAGACTCATCAAAATTTATATACTCTCGCATTTTGCAATACTCTATTAAGTGCTGGCAAGCCAACAGAGACAGAAATGGAGACAACAAACAGAAAGGGTTGAACCAAATAATCAAATTGCAGTTTCCAGCTGTCATAGTCACAGTCACAGTTTCAGTTTTTACATTCTGGTATTTTTTTTGCAAAGCGCCCAAAGTGGCAAAAGCGGAGCTTGGACCGAAAAAAATCTGTTAGAAATCCTATTTATATTTCGAAACAATAACCATTCAATTCCATCTAACGACTGGGTTCTGTTCTGCGTCTGGACACCGACTGGACACCGGCGACTAGCATAACGAACCAATTGAGCTGGCCAGGACCCTCGTGGGGCAAGGCGTGGCATTTATTACCAATTGCCATGGCGGCGCCTTCTGTGAAAAATTTCGGTTCGTTTTTTTGGTCAGGCTTTTAAAGCGGAAGTATTCGCAATGGCTGCAGGACATGAGCGCTAGAGGACACCGCAGGCGCGACGACACAAACAAAACGTGATTCGCATACAAATAAACAAGGATATACAGGACACCGCCACCGATGCCACTCGGCCTCTCCGCCCACAAAACAAACACACACTCACAGGACACACACATGACCCTTTGGGGCCTCGGAATTGAAACAAATGCCACAGCACAGGGCGTGCCTATAAATTTTTCACCAAATACATTGGCCATAGGTGCAACCTGCAACTTGCAACTGCAATGGAGGTGGATGGAGGCGGAGGTGGGTCTTTGGACAAAAGGTCCGTGAAATGGCCAACTGGGGCATTGTTTAGGGACCGGGACCGGTGTTCAAATGCCCGCACACGGACAACATTTGAATGCAAAGCAGGCTGGGTCCAGCGGCCAATGTCCCTCTTCTATCTTGCACTGAGGGAAAAGGGTGCCATGAAAAGCAATTATTTTTCTTTGAAATAAAAAATTATTTAAAGTCTCTTATTTTTTCCTCAAACTAATTTAAATGGAAACCTATTATTTCCAAGTAATTCCAACATTCTTAAAATTATTTTATTTAACTTTCTTTTATTATAAATATTTTTTAAGGTCTCTTATACTTTCCACAAACTAATTTAAATAGAAACCAATTATTTCCTACTAATTCCAGTACTCTAAAAATTCTTTCCTCAGGATTTCTTTTAATTCAAGTGCATTTGAACTCCTTCTATCAATATAGATTTAACTTTCTTTTATTATAAATATTTGTTAAGGTCTCTTTTACTTTCCACAAACTAATTTAAATAGAAACCAATTATTTCCTACTAATTTGAGATCTCTAAAAATTCTTTCCTCAGGATTTCTTTTAATTCAAGTGCATTTGAACTCTTCCTATCAATATATCCCTGCCCGGAGCATCCTGTAAAGCTGCTTAGCTGGCTGCTATGGCTGCTGTCAATGGCAATTACGACCGGGTGAAAAGTTCAAGTTGCTGCACAAATCACGGCGTGAAATGACGAGTCAACTATCAACCTCGGACTCCAGATTGCAGTTCCAGCCAAGTCCGAGGAGCTTGATGCATGTGCAGCAATTGCATCCGAGTTCATGTTGATCATTTGTCCTGGGAGCAGGAGCCTGCTAAAATCCCTCAGTATCTGAACGTGTGACGGGCATTTTGGCAAATAGTTTTGCTGACTCCGTCCAACTGCTCACCTTCATGGGGCCAAATCCCTGGGAAACGGGCTGCCGAGAAATTCCATCAGCTGATCGATTAGTCGTTGCCGTTGGCGTGGCAAATACTTTCGCCCCGGGAATGCCTGTCACTGTGGATGTTGGCCAGCAGCAGCAGCAGCAGCAGGAAGGAAGCCGGACAGATCCCTCACGTTTTTTTCCTTCCTTTAGCTTTAGCCCCCTTGTCACGTTTTATGGCTGCCAGTGCGAGTTTATCTTTGGCCGACAGCGTCAACGTCTGTTTCGAGTCATCGGGCCACATCGCTCGCATCGCCTCGCATCGCATGTCCTTGGCCATTTTGTTGCAATTTTTATGCGCTCTTATGCACTTGAGTTGGCATTTCACCTCCCATTTGCAGAGCATCCAGAGCAACCCATATGGACTCCCCCACTCGCAGCCAGCACTTGGGGCATCCTTAAACGCCTTATTCGGGTGTTGGTGCCTTGCCACTTGGAAAAATTGTGTCGCTCGCTAAATTGAGCAGCGTTTTCGGGCCAATTCAAAAAGAAGTAAGAGTGTTTTAGGTGATGATTGAGACCTAAGGATACCGGGGATTTAAATAGTACAAGTATTTGCAGATTCATTAAGCAATTTAAAATAAATTTAATGAAAATCAAATGGATCAATGCAGAAATCATAGGTTTTACTTATATTAAATTAATTTTGTTTCATAAATAAAGAGTTTTTATTTTATTTCTCAAGAAATTCTTGTCTACAAATTATTTCTTGCACCGAAATTAATATATTTAGCAAGTTGTTTTTATGGATAAAATAAATTTAAAGTAATAATAATTCAACATAATAACAAAAAGTATTAATGATTGATGATTGAAACCTTAGTACACCGGGGATTTAAATAATACAAATATTTGCAGCTTATCTAGGCAATTTCAAATAAAATCTAATAGAAAAATGGAGAAATCATTGTTTTGTTTTTTTAGAAAAAAGAGTTTTCATTATATTTACTAAGAAAGTTTTGTCAAAAAATTATTTCTTACACCGAAATTATTATTTTTAGCAAGTTGATTTTATGGTAAAAATAAAATTAGGGTAATAATAATTCAACATAATAACAAAATGTATGAAAAACCTTTATTTCTATAGTAACTAAGCACCATTTCATTTTATTTTTCAAGAAAGTCTTGCCAAGAAATATTTCTTGCACCTCAAATATTATTTTTAGTAAGTTGTTTTCATGGTAAAAATAAAATTAAGATAGTAATAATTCTAATTAATAACAAAAAGAGTGAATACCTTTCTTTCTAGAGTATGTAAGCAGATATATAGGACTCTTTTTTCCTCTTTTTTCCTGTTACATTAATTTACCGAACTACCTTATATACCCCAACTAATCCTCCAATCACAAGGTACAAATAAATCTCGGAAAAATGTGAGACTTCCCCGGGATTCCGTTTGAAGTGTGACACAGCATTTTGGCTCATTAGGAGAGCTCTCTCAGTCGGAGTTACTCCGCAGAAAGTTGATCAAATTTAATCAGGAAATCGCATGTAAATATTTGAGGGCCTCCGGACTGGCGTTTTGTCAGAAGTTTAGGCTTTTCGGCTCTAATGAACCATTCAGCAAATGTGTGGTGTGCCGGAAAAAGGGAGGTTGAGCTTGAGTGTGTGTGGGGATAATCACTGCATATGAATTAAAAACTTTTTCGGTTGGCAAAAGCGAAAATATTTTGTAGTTTAAAGCAATTTGAAGTCATTTGTAGCCAATTTACGAAATGTCTGTCTCGGTGAGAGTGTGTGCGAGTGTGCTCGAATGCAATTACAGTTGCTCACTCACACACATGTTCCGACATTTCATCGTCACTCGTCCCTTTTTTGTTTTTTTTTTTTCTGTGTTTCTACTTTCTTTTTTTAGCTGCAAATGAGTCATGCTAATGGCAAACCATTAGCCAAAATGCCACTGTGTGTGTGAGGGTGATAATTAAGTTGGGCATGTGTCTGTGCGTCTGTGTGTGTCTGCAGCGAAATGAAAGAGAAATGTGATTTTGAAGGCTGTTGTTAAATATTTAAATGTATTCCATGGACGCGAAAGCCATTCCCCTTTGTGCAAGTTTCTCTATTTTTTTTATGCACTGATTACTCTGGCCTGGCATTCGCGTTCTGCGCCAAAAGTCTAATTACAAAGGAAAATTACTTAAATTGCACACAAAGGTAAATCTTTCAAGGTGGCCGCCCCAAAGTGGGTTGAACATTTTTTTGTTGCCAGAGAGCCTTGAAAGAATTTTGCTTTTCTTTGACGAGTGGAAAGTGCATAACGCTTAGTTTGATTGGGAAAAATTGTGAGGCGCTTTGGGTGAATTTCAAGGGGAAATTAATTCCTAGAAGTTTGCATAAATATTTTAAAGGATATAGTTAAATCAAGCTCAACCTCATGATAAGTACAGTTTACACACAATTTGTATTTGTGAACCATATTATATATTCCACAGCTTAATTATCACAAAACCCAATTACCACTAACTAAATTACCTATTTCTCAAAACAATAGCCGTGAAAATGTCCACAATTTAACCAAATTGTTAACCAAAGTATTACTCAGCTTTGTGGCAAGAAATTAGGCCCACATTGACGGGCCAGCACACTTGGTATTTCATTTTCATTTACCTTTTAATTGGCCTAATCAAGCCGCTAATTGCACGAGCTATTAGCTGACGGGAAAAACCGAACTCAAGTGGTCTCCTCCCCGCCTGCCTCTGTCAGATATTTTATTGTTATGTGTGCGAGCCGCTTCAAAATTGCACTTTAATGGCTAATTTAGTTTCTGTGTGTGTGAGTGAGAGAGAGAAGAGCCAGAGCCCATATAAAGACAGGACATAAAAGGACACAGGCCCTTTGGCAGGACGTGAGTGTCAGCGGAAGCGCAGACTTGAGCAATGACGATACGACATTTCCTTAATGAAGTCCAGGGAACAGTGATGGCAGCTAGCTCAAATGAGTGGGAAAGTGGATAGTTTCGGGCTAAAAGGAAGCCAAACCAGTTAAATGAAGAACTAAAGCAGCTTTAATTAAATATTCTTTAAGGATGTATTCTGCTATTTATTTGTTTTCAATATACAATTGTTTTTATATAAACTTGTATAGAAAGGAAATGCTTTATTTATTTATACTGAGAGCTGGTTTTAAATAAAATATTTTTCCAACTGGTTTATATTTTGCTTAAAACAAGAAAAGGCTTTAAAATGGAAAGCAATTTTAATCTGTCCTGAAAAAGGACATGTGGCCAGCACTGCAATGCAAACACAGGCACACAAAGTGCCAAGAACATAAAAGTTGATGGCCCGAGAGCTCAGCTCATTTGGCTGCATATACAAACACATATGCACTAAACGGGGCCAACGGGGCGTATGGGTAATTATAACAAGTTGGGGACTTTTGACAGGACACTGCCACAGCCACTGCCGATGATGATTGTGCACTTGTCAGCTTTTTGTCATGTCGTCCCCCATGTCGCTGTCCAAGTTCGAGTCGGGAGCTCTGTGGAGCTCTGAGGACACTCACCTGACACCAACAGCTCGCTGGTGCTGTTGACCAAATTGTCCATAATTGGCTGGAAGGTGTAGAAGGTCAGCGTTTCCAATTTGTTTGCCTGGACATTGATGGACAGAAGGGCGGGCGTGCCGCGGAGCAGTCCGTTGTCGATCTTCTTCAGCAGATTATTCCGCAGATTCAGGGTTTTCAGCGTATTCAGGCCATCGAGAGCACGTTCCGAAATTCTCTGCAAAAATTCGGGGTTAACAGGAAGCAGGGTTATAAAGATTAGTTTTTAGTTGTTGTTTCCAGCATTAAATTCGATTAAACAAAAATGTATATTCTCTGCCGCAGCAGAGCTAACAAAAAGCTGCAAAATATTTTCATGCTGCCATTTTTCCGCATTTCTGCGTATTATTTTCATTGTTTTTTTCACAGAGTTGCCATTGTCTTTATTGTTTGTGTGTGGCTCATACACACATATGTGTGTGTACCGGCTTGTTTTTTTAACTTGTATGTCCCAATTCGTTTGTCTTGAATTTTATTATACGGAAAAATTGTTTTCTTTTATTTCATTTCGCTGGCTGTTTATTCTGTTTTCTTTCTTTCGGCCGAATACGAATAACGAATAACGAAAGTGAAGGCGGTGTTTTCCGCCATTATTTAATATTCAATATGCTTTGTCGGGGGAAATGGAAAAATTATGCATATTAAATGACGAGTCCAAGAAGGATATGTCTGTGAAAAATAACCCATGTCCTTGCCGTGTTTGTGTTTTGTGCTTTGCTTGCCAGGATGATTGACATATAAAAAAAATGTTTATATTTTATTGCGATATTTTGTTAGTTTGATGGGCGATCCTTCGATGCCTACGCGTCCAATTTATTAGCTTGACAACAGCGAAAAAAATATAATTTACGAGCGATATGTGTGCGGATTGAGTAAACAAAGTTATGACACATGAAGGGTCGGGGATACACTGCGAAAACTTATTAAATTATCTGCTTAAATGCTGGTTAAACTTCAGACTTTCTTTTCAGGTCAAACTGCTGTTAAAGTGTTAAAGTGCCATTGCCGGAGCTAACTCTTTTAATTGGCAAAGCACAGACCGAAAGCTACTTAAAGCCGTTAATTCCGCTCACACTCGCTTAACCCCTTGGCCTCTTAACCCCTTAACCCGCTTATCTGTTTATCCTCATACCCCTGCGCCCACACACAGCGTTTTATGTTGTGTCAGACCTAAACCTTTTAACAGAAAATGATTTATGAAGTGAGCAAAAAAAAAAGGAGGAAAATAAGGAAAAGGAGCATGAAGCCCGGGCCAAACATGCAACACAATTTGCTTTTATTGGAGGCGACAACGGAGCACGGACACCTCACAAAGTCTGGGGACTTTTTGGCCCGAATCCCGACTCTCGGAATCCCGGAATCCTGTCTGGGAAACAATGCGCTGCGTGGGCGATAACAAGCCCAATCATTATGGCTATGACAATGCGGCAAAGAAGATGGATCCGGAACAGGAGCCCAGACCAGAGCAGGACCCCACTTGAGCGGCTGCTCTCGAGTGTCCTCCGTGTGTGTGTGTGTAAGCGTCCTGGTTTCACAGTGTCCTGACACATATGCGAGTCGTCTGAGTGTGACATGATATGCGAGCACTTTGTAAAATGGGAAAAAGCGAAGGAGCCAGGCCAGGATATGGATATTCAGGATTTACGCTTCGCTCGGTCTCGCTTGAGTGTTAAGCGACATTTTTTCTATTTACCCCGGCTGGCCATTTTTATGGCACAAGGACCTTCCCACGAAGCAGGACAGAAGGGACCAGGACCACGCACGCATATCAGATGGCAGAATGGGAGCGCCATAAATCCATTATTCCCATGATTTGTTATTCAATATTTTGTAAGTAGATTAACTTGCGGCGCACACACATTTGTTAGCCGCAGCGCTGCGCTGTCAGCGGGGCGACTGACCAGGACTCTGGTTGAATTAAGCCAGGACCTGCCCCCGAAAACATAATTTACCAATCTATTTATCATATTTGCGCCCCAGGACCAGCGCTGCTGAGTGACCACTTAAATCACCACAAGAATAGACATTCGAATTGAATTTATGACACCAGCAAAAACTTGTTTGTGCCCCAAGGATGTGCCATTTATGGCCAGAAACAGAACCCTCCTTGGCATCGTCCCTCGTCCCTCGTCCCTTCTGTTTCTTATGGCCACTCGGCAATTTATGGCCTCTTAAGTCAGCTGCTTCCAACTTGACCAAGTACCGTGGAGGCAGACAAATCTTTTTAATCCACTTGCATTAGAGTTGATTGAGAAGTTCGGTGCCAGTGGATTGCATTACGCTCTCTCTGCTCTCTGCTATAATAATACTATATAGGTGCCATAAATAAAAGCAATGAAAGCACTATTCCGAGTGCTTGTAAAACCCCAATCAATCTGCGAATTAATGTATCATCTTGAATGGGATTTGCTGTGCTTGTTTATGATCAATCCACTTCAAGTTTTTCAATATAATTTTATTCTAGTTACCAGGGACTCACCTCAATCCTATTATCATCCAGCTCCAGCTCACTCAGACTCCACAGCTCCGCAAAGACCGTATCCCCGATAAAGTTCAGCTCATTGCGCGTCAGCTTAAGTACATTCAGGTTGCCCAGGCCCCGGAATATCTCGCTGGTAAGGACATTTATCTGGTTGTGGGCCAAGTTCAAATAAGTTAACCTGGCCATGTCCGCAAAGAGACCCTCGTGCAGGGTACTAATGTTGTTGTTATTCAAAAAGAGCCTCTCGCAGAGCGGTAGATTGCGGAAGGCATAGCGATCCATCTCGAAAATCTGGTTGTGCTCCAGGTTCAGCTCCCTCAGACGGATGTGATTGGCAAAGGCATCCTGATCCAACGCCATGATGTGGTTGTTATTCAAAATAATCCTCTCCAAGAAGGGCAGGTTGGCAAAGGCATAGCTCTTGACAATTTCCACCTGGGAGTACTCGATGACGATGCTGCTCAGGTTCTTCAGCGGCTCAATGATCATCGTGGGTATGTAGTCCAGCCTGGCATTATTCTGGATCACGAACTTGAGCTCCCTCAACCGCTTTTGCTGATAGAATCGCGTCCAGGTGGTGTCGTTCTGGTGCAGCCCCTCCGAGAACACCCAGCACTCGGCCTTCTGCACGGGCACATGGTTCTCGTCCGGAGTACAGTAGCACATCAGCTTCATGTCCCGCCGTCGCATGCAGAACCCTGTGCTGTCCATGGGTCCACTGTAGCCAACGCTGCCCGAGTTGATGGCACTGCTGCTGGTGAAGACATAGCCCGAGGAGGAGCCAGCCGTCGACAAGGAGGAGGAGGAGGAGGACGAGGAGCCAACGTAGTAACCATTGTTATTGCTGGTGGAGGCGGCCACTGCCCCAGTGCCACTGCCACGGCCCCGACTGCGGCGCTCCTCCTTGGAGCGGGTCGCCTCGGTGGACTCGATCAGGAGCAGGAGCAGGAGCGAGAGGAGCAGGAAGCAGATGGCTCGTCGGCCCGTCGATGCCGCCATTTTATGGCGCTGATGATGCGGCAACATGGCAAGGATGTTCCTATCGCTCGGCGGCGAGGATTCTGATTCTGCAAAAATACGAGAACAATACGGAGTGATGCGGTCAATAAAATTTGTTTATCCGAGAGTAGGGGTTGGAGTTTATACTGGGAAAAATCAGAGGGTATTGTAAAATATGTATTTTAAAAGGAAAAGAAATAATTACACGACTCCAGAGATTGGAAAACGTATAATCCACATCCTAAAAGTATGCAAGGAATAATATGTAGTGAATATGTGTAGCAAATAGCATTGTGTATTTTATAGCATACTTTTGGAGATCTCTAAACCGAGTTTTAAAATTTCAAAATATTTTTCTATTCGAAAATTTGAATTTTAGAAGAAATATATTTTTATAGTCTACTTTTGGACATCTGTAAAAGAGTTTTAAAATCTCAAAATATTTTTCTATTCGAAAATGTGAATTTCAGAAAAAATCGAAGCAATTGGAAATAAATACGGACTTGAAATCATTTTTCTTTGATCCCAAAAGTATGCACTGAAATCTTTGTTCATAGTTATGCAATGAAATAGCTCAGTCATTTATAATAGCATACTTTTAAACACCTGAAAAGATTTTTTAGATTTTTTATTTTAAGTTATAGTATTTTACAAGTTAATAATTAAGTTTTCTTATAATATTTTTAAACAATTTCCAATTTTTTTTCTATAAAAAACATTTTATTTGAGTGTCTTGGTCATAAAAACGAGCCAAGGTGGAAATGACTGCCTGGAAAAATTTCGATTTTCATGGTCCTGATTCTCTGTTTCAAAAAATATTCATCTCGTAACAAATGGATTTGATTTTATGCGCTCTCTGCCCCTTTCAGAGCTGAGGCTGCTCCGCCATAAATTCCGCCTTATTTGAGGTAACAAAAAATTGAAACTGGAACCGCCAGAGTTGATAAGCATTCATTTCGCTTTATTTTGCCCACTCGTTGGCTTTATTTTATCGTTCTCGGGGGAGGGGAGTGGAAAGTGCTTCATAAAAATGCTAATTAATGTTGTTAACTTTCTCACTTTTGCTCATATTTCATTTGGCACAATTCACGGGATTCCGCGGTGGGATTCATCCTCGAAATTTACCCCCATGAAAGTTGAATTGGCCTCCTGCTGGCTTCATTTGACGCTCGGCTGCTTTGTCACTTTGCCTGGTGCCGGGGAAAAGCCTCTTTTCTGCCATTCTCACTGGGATTTTCCCACCCCGCTTTTCCCCCCCATAAACAAATTTATCGAGCTCATAAATAACTGCAACACTGCCGCTGATTGTTCGTTCCGAGAGAGAGCTGGCGAATTGCCTACGATTTCCAGTGCCAACCCCCTTTTGCATTTCAAGTGTCATTGGGCAAAGTGCTCTCTAATTATGCTCGTATTTTTTAATAAATTAATAAGTCACACTGACGCCGGGCATATTTCTGAACCTGAACTCTGCTCTTTACTCCGGCTGGTTGGCATAATGAAGTGTAAATAAGTTATTGTCAGTTGTCAAGTGAGTTATCGTCGTTATCGGCAGTCAGAGCCCAGTGATTTGCATAAAATATTGTCGCAATATCGAGGGAGGGCAGGAAAATGCTGGGGGATTAGCCGAAAGCCGAAAGTCACTTGAGTTATTGACTCGGGCATGCTTCATTACATTGATTTCGATTATAAATTTTAAATAAAACGATGATAAGTGCTGCGTAGCATGATGCGATGCTTATTCCGGCTTAGCTGCCGTCTCAGCTTTCTCCTCCTCCCTCGAGGGATGCTTCGTCCTGGCCAAAGTTCAGGGCTCAAGGAGCATTAGAAGTGGCTCACACCGCAGGATTAAGTACTCAAAATATACATGAAAACTTTGGCGTTGAGCGGAGCCAGACACTGCCAGCTGAAGATGACTTGATGACTTCAATTTAAATATCAAAGCAAAGTCGAAACTAAAATGTCCTTACACGCACACACACCCGCACAGGTTCCACAGGACCACAGCAGCCGCAGCTCACAGATAGCTTGGGCTTGGGGGAGATATTTCAGATATTCTGGGAATTTTTAAGTGTGTCGTCAAGCAGCAAATCAAAAAATATACACCCTTACACACCCTCGCTGCATATGTGTGTGTAATTAGATTTTGTGTCAAGGGAGAGACTTACACCTTTTTATTGCAACGCCTCGCTGACAGCCAATTACTCATGAGGTCCTGGGAATTGAGAGAGCAGGAGAATATAAGAGAGAAAGAACCCAGCCAGAGCATTACAAGCAAATGAAAAATCAATTTGTTGATTATGCATAAATCATAAGATTTATGCGACTCCTCACTCGGCATTCATGAGTCATTTATCAAACGAGCCAACTTCTTTTTTTGCCTTCACGTCAAAATCGCAAAAACAGAAAGCGACGAAGCGAATCGCAAATCAAACGGGAAAGGGGAAAAACAAGTACACAGAAAAGAAAACAACTAAATATTGATTAAGTAAATAATAGAATAATTTTGTAGAGGGATATATAGTTAGATATTTAATAAATAAAAAATTGGAGGCGATAAGAAAGATATTGTTCATAGAAACATATTTTTTTATCAAAGAAAACTATTCTTTTTTGGCCTGCAATTAACTAATATATATTTCTTTATATTTATCCTGTTAAATCTAATATTTTTCCTTTCTCATATTGTATCAAAGCAGCTGAAATATTCCCTTTACCTCACTTTCTCTTTAACTAAACTTCATAAAGTATATACACCCGATAACGATGTCTAGACCAACTGAACTGGCTCTTTATTCTCTAGATACCAAAAATAGATGGAATCTTTGCTGTAGATTAAATGCAAGATGCGAACAAATTGATCTCCTGGCTTAAGTTCTTCATCTCGGAAAGTGGGCAAACACAGGGAGCACTGAGAGAGCCAGCCAGGCAACATGGCAAACCTTGACGACAAACAATTACCAAGAAAATTATTCCCTCTGGGGAAATGCGAAGAGCAGCAGGAGCAGCAGCAGCAGCAGCAACATGGCTGCTCCTTGTCAGCGGTAGGATCAAGACTATATACAGTATATCCTTGCATATATAGGCAAAACAGCAACTATAATATTGTTGGCCGTAGAAACAGCAAGGACATTGTAGAGGAGCAAAAGCCGTACAGATACTAGAGCAACATGAGTGCAAAGATACGAATTAAAGGGACAGCATGTTTAACAGAGAGAATTAAAGGATCTTAAGTTTAAGAGAGAGAAATAGGGATATAGAAGCAGCATTAATGAGTGGAAATTTTACAAGGATAAGATAATTCCTTAAGCGATGTCTCTGTTAAACTAGCAACATGTAACGAGCAACATGATCCCGAAAAATATCTATAAAAAGTTCAAGCAACTTACAGCCAGCAACATAGATTGTTCTTCACTTTAGCAACTAATTTGGCAACAATTATAGAAGCAACAACATGGAAAGTTGCCTTAATTCAGACAGCAACATCAGTGAAAGCGAGAGCTTGAACGAAAGCAAGAGCAACAGGAGCATCTGGAATAATTACATGGCCAGCAACATTAGCAACAGCAACGTAAGGAACAACAGCCAGAGGTCCTGTAATGTCCTCTCAGCCCCTCTCAGCCGAGTCTCAGCCCGTCTCAGCAGCAATGTGAAGGAAAATTGCAACAAGAAGCAATTTGTCTTGTTGTTTATAATTTCGATTAAACTTTCGAAGCGAGAAATGCACATGTATGTGGGGAAAGCCCCCAAAGTGTGCCAGTGTGCGTGCCAACAAAAGGGAAAAGCAGGGGAAAAGCGGGGGAAAAGCGTGTGAAAGTGTGACAGAACTGTCGACAAGGGACAGAGGGGGGAAAGCAGCAGCAACCGCAGCAACAACAATGATGACGGCGACCCAGTGGGAAATTGGAGCAAAGCCGCAGCTAAGCTGACAGCCCCGACTGCGACTGCGGCAATTTTCCAACAGGGAAACCCATCCCCCTCGTGATAATATTTTCCAGCCCAGACTGAGCATAACTTTAAAGAGGTGGCCCAGGACTCTCTCTCAGGTTATGGCCTTGTTTGCCGCACACACAAGTCGCAAGTCGAAAGTCTTGATCAAGACAAAAGGCGACTGCGATGTTGCGTGGAAATTGTTTTCAATTTTCGTTATTTGACAAATGGTGACACTTCCGCTGAGGCAGAGTCAGCCAGCCAGGACACCAGCCACAGCACCATCATCATCATCAGCAGTCGGGGCCAGGACTTTAACAATATGCACACATGTCTCACTCCATCGTGTGAGAGTCAGGACTTTCTCCGTGTGTCATGAGGTTTTGTCAACAATAAGTTTTTATGCCGGAAGAGTCGTAGTTGTTTATGGCAGAGTCCCCGTGCCCCATCAGCTGCAGCATCCTTGGGCTCAGGCTCAGCTCCGCAGCAGCATCATCATCAGCATCAGTCGTAGAGGATACACAGGGAAAAAGGATAAACGAATTCTTGAAAATTATAATCAGTTATAAAAGTTTTTAAGGCACATAAAGGGGCTTTTTGGTAAGCAAACTTCAAGCTTTACTTTATTTAGATTTATATTATTTAGTATCCTGACGCTACAAGTATAATACTTTTAAATAATTTCGTCAGTCACAAAAAGATTTCAAAACTTATTTATCCTAGTTACAATATTAAATAAATTTTGAATTCTAGTTACAATATTAAATAAATTTTTTATCCCAGTTACAATATTAATTTCTCTCTCTGCAGGATTTCCCATACATATATTTATACATATACGTGCTATGTCCTGCTATCCCTATCATGTGAATATAACTTTAAGCTGTGACATGAACGCAGCTCGGACGTGCTTGACTTTGACTGACTGACTCTGACTGACGGAGTGACTGACGACTGGCTCGTGAGGTGGAAATGTGAGGGAATCGTATTCGGAGATGGAGCCACTAAGGGTTAGTCTCTGTCCATTTAGTTTAGCTGCAAAATAAAGCAACAGCAACAGAAACTTGGTCAGTTGGACAAACTGCAGTTCCTGTGTAGTATCCTGTATATCGCAGCTCCTTGCTTAGCTTCCCCGCTGACAAATGACGCAGGGCCAAAACGGCAGACGTAACACAGCCATCAATCAGCGTGGCCAAGTTATGACGTCCGCACGTCCACGGCCACGTTTTATTCGCATTTTTATTAAGGATTCTGCGGGGGATATGAGGATAGCAGGATATCTGGATTTGTCTTTGGCTTGCGTCACTTGTCAGCGCCAGTTGGAGCCTGCTTCGATCAAATCTCCTTTCCCCTTCCCGTTTCCTATATATATATTTATTGTCAGCCATGTCACACTTCATAAATATTTCATAAATTGCTTCGCATTTATTTTGACAGTCGCGCCAAAGTTTCGACTGCCATTTGTTAACCCTTTCAGCTGCCGCTGCTCGCTTTTTTCTTGGCCCGGTTATTGTTATTTCAGTTATCATGCGAGGCAGTCATTGCCAGCTGTCACACATATTGTCCTTGGAGGAAGGACCTCACCCACATCCGCCGCCTGCGAAAATGAAAGATTTGCACACACATTTGCACACAGCGAAGCTACCTAAAATGGTATTCATGTTCCTCCTCGGGAGGAGTTGCGCTTCCATTTGCCCAGGACCTCTGCAGGACTTGTCGGTCGTCTTGAACGTTTTTTAGCTTTTAGCATACCTGTCATCTGAATAAAATGAAAACTAGTTGCCAGAGCAAACTTTCGCTTCGTCCTTCATCCTCGCCCAATATTGTTGACACATATTTCTGGCTGGTTTGGCTGGCAAAAAAAAAAAAAACGGCGAAGTAGGGAACTTGGCTATATGCATATGCCTGCCACCTGCCACGCCCCCTGCGGCAAAAGGGACAGACAACGCCCCACTGCACTTGAGCTGGCTGGCACATTACTTTGGCCGTCACTCCTTGATTTTCCTTTTCATTTTTTTCGAGGAGACTCGCTTTTTGGTGGCCTCTTTTCTGGCTTTAAGTTCTGCTGCACAATTTGCCAGCTAACGTCCTCACCCTGCGCCAAGGATCTCGCGGGAACACGGTCAGGAAAAGGTATAAAGAAGGTAAACTTTACTAGCCAATAAATATATTTAAGGATTTTGTAAAAGATAAATTTTATATTAAAAACTATATTAAATAGAAAAATATAACTAAGACCTTAACGCGGATTTTAGGCACTTGTTTTACCTAAAAGTTCCAATTTAATGGAATTATTTTGTGCTTTTAATACTGGATTTTCAAAAATGTATTTAAATAGAAAACAAAGAACTCTAGAGCCGTTAATTATATATAGGGATTTTTCATAAGATAAATTTTAAATTATGTATTCAATAAAAAAATATAACCAAGACTTTAAAACGAATTTTGTGCACTTTTTCTATCTTAAAGTTCCAAGTAAATTGAATTTTTTTGAGCTTTTAATACTGTATTTTAAAAGTAATATATTTAAATAGAAACCAAAGAACTCTAGAGCCTTTAAATATATTTAAGGATTTTTTATAAGATACATTTTAAATAATATGATATATTAAATAGAATAATATAACTAAGAATTTAACACGGATTTTGTGAACTTTATCTAACTAAAAGTTCCTAGTGAATAAAATTATTTTGAGCTTTTAATACTGGATTTTTAATAATGTTTATATTTAGAAGCGAAAAAACTGTAAAGCCTCATCATTTATCAATTTATTTAAAAATCTTAAAAGCAAGTATCCTGTTTCCTTTTCCAGTGCAGCCACTTTCGTAAGTCCTGGGGAACTGCTTAACGCCCAAATTGGCAGCACCTGGCCAAAAGTGTTGGCTGACTGTCCTGGCAGATAAGTAGTCGTCCGGGGCTTTTTCTTCCAGCTTTCTCCGCCCCCTTTATTTTTTTGAGATTTTTTTTGGGGGGGAAGAGGACTTGGGCTCGGGCTGGGGCTGGGGCTGTGTGTTTTGACTTTCAACGAGGAGCGAAATTATTTTCGCTGTTGCAAGTTTGTTGCAACTTTTGCCTGACGCAAAGTGAAAATTTGTCATGCTCGTTGAGCTGCTAGAGCTGGCCCCTCCACTGCCCCCTGCTGATATAATAAATTCTTCTTCAGTTAAGCAAAAATGCTCCACAAAGACAAACAAAAACTGGGGGAGGCACAAGCACGGCGGCAAACATAAATACAGACTTGGCAGACAGACGAGTCGTCGTCGTCGTTGTCGTCTGTGGAACTTTTAACTCACTTGCCAAATATTTTAGCAATTTTTGAATAAAACATTGCCAAGATTCCAGTCTCTCCAAACTCCACCCACTCTACCTTCTATCATACACCTGCTCGGCAGCACTTTAAAAGCGAATTTCATGGGGGTCTCAACTTAATTAGTTGGGATTTTTGGACGGGGGCCAGAGCTTTCCGGCATATGTATATTTTCAGTTCCTCCCCCAGAATTTTCCGACTGCCTCTTACCTTTCAATGGAGTCCTGGAAAAGGCCAAGTCACGTACTGAGCAGGACGACGACGATCTGCTGACTAATGCAATGTCTCTGCAAATATATAGAGAGGGGAGAACGAATTAGTTTGATATTACTTATTATAATGTCATGTTTTCGGTCTGGTTACAAACATGTCTTCCAGCCACGAAATTATAGCGCTTATGGAATTGGTCGGTCGGTACATACTTTATTCATAAACCCCCCGAGAGGACCAGGACCTTTGGACGTTAATGGAAATTACGCATTAAATAAATAGCTCGGAGAATATTACATGAATCAGGGGAATGAGTAAGGATTTTCAAGGGATACTGACTAGAGTTTAGGTCTTAAGATTGTAGGAAAGATAATAAAGGGAATTTAACTTGCAGAAATATTATTTATTAAAGGACTTCTACAAGTCCTAAGCTCCTTGGTCTTAGTTCTTAGTTTTTCCCCTATATTTTTTCAATATTTTCGTACCCCACAACGTTTACTTAATTATTTAATTTTATATTCCAACCCAAAATTAGCTTAAACCCTTTGTGGCTCCACCTTTTCCCTTACATTTTATAATATTATATACCCTTGCATAGTCCCCAGTTTGTTATATAATTTTTATAGGCTTCAAAGATCAAAGGCTCGGCCCTGGCCAAATCCTAATTGCGTTAATTTTCCAGTAATTGTGGTCCAACTAAGTTCGCTTCCAGCCAAAACATGCGATAACGTAAACAGCAGAAAAAGGCTCGGGAACAAAGGGAAAACTATTAACACGAAGGGGGACACTGGGTGGAGTCCTGCAGCGGAGTGTGTGTGTGGTGTGTGGTGTGTGCGTGGGCAGAGCCAGGGGTCAGAGGTCTGGGCTCAGGGATCGTGGGTGCGGATGGCGCGTTATTCAAATAGTTTCGTTCGCCCGGCGCGCTGCGGAGACGATAACGATGATGACGACAGCCCCAGGCAATTCCCCTTCGGGGTCCGAGCCACGCCCACATGTGTGGCATTAAGGGGGGGGACACTCCATTGTGCCGCCTGTATGAAAATGAAAATGAAATAATTGCATTGGCTACGCCTATAAGAGGAGGCACAAAAAAAAAGAAACACTCCGAGAACTTGCCACACACACTCGGGGAAAAGTGGGTTAAAGAAGGAAGTTTTTGTCTTTGAAATAAGTTTATAATTACAGAAAGACTTTTGGAAATGGTTTTCTGTGAATTTTGAACAATTAAATGATGTAAATACTTTAAAACCTTATATTTAAATATGTAGAAAAATAAATAAGATATTTTACTCATTAACCAGGTGAACCAATTTCTTAAAAGCAATTTTTATAATAATTTTCTGCACACATCAGAGTGTTAAAAATACTTTTCGCAACAAAAATCTTTTTAATTTAATCAACAAAATATTTTTGGAATTTGCAAAACAAAATTTGGTTTGACTTGTAGCTAGAAATAGTTCGAAAATATTTTTGGCAATTTTCTTACAAAATTCCGGTACTTGAGGATTATTTTTTGGTTCTTATAATTATTTTCTGGGTTATTTATGTGCAAATAATAATTTTCCAATCAAAAATACGGCTTAATTTATTGTACAAAGTTTTTTTACAAGTTTCCAAAAAGAGTTTCTACCATTTTTAGGCTAAAAAATATCTCTAAAACATTTTGTATAATTTTCCAGCCAAATTCCCGAACTCAATGATAATTTTCCAATGATTTTTTATAATTTCTCAAAGTGCACTGACCACTTTCCTGCTCCGAGGGATGGATGACTCCATAATCTTGTGGGGGTGGTGGTTGTTTACTGCAATCATAATCGCCCCCGACTCTGGCTGACCATTTTCTGAACCGTTTTTTTCTTGTTTTTTGCCGTTAATTATGCCCGCATTTGTGGCCACCGCCCCCTATCTAGTGAGCTGGTAGTGTGTACACTTTTTGTGTCATTTGAATATTTAATAAGATTTATGCCATTCATGCCGCTGATGCCTCTCGATGATTAAGCATTGAATAATTGCTGACGGAGGCAAACAGAGAAATGTTCTTCGTAGGAGTAAGGAGAAGGCGTCGGCGGGCTTTGTGGCAAACCGAACAATTGCCGGGGCTCGGAGTGGGATATCGGGGCATCTAAATTTGATTGTCGGTGGAATGTCAAACAAGTTCAAACGGCGGCTGCCATTGGCAACCGACCGAAGCCAAATGAAAGCCGAAAAAAAACAGGAAAAATCAGGAAAATGCCAATGACTGTGGGTAAAACATATGGAAAATCGGATTCAATGACATTGATTGTTCAATTGGACAAGGCTGCGAGTGGGGGGTAATACGATATAGCAACGATATAGAAATGATCGAATTTGTTTAGATCATTAAAGTAGTTAGGGTCTTATTGCAGGGGGAATTGAACCTTGTGGGTTTTTGGGGATATTTTTAAAGCTTAGAATGAGTTCTTAGATATATAAAAAGCATGTTATTTACACATTTAAATCAGTTCTTAATTTTCTTAATTATTTTACCAAGCTCCTAGCCAGTTTTAAGGTCTGTAAAAGTCACTAAAACTGTCATCCTGAACTACTTCCAACAGAAATCACTTCGAAACAGCTCCCTACTAACTACATAAAGCTCTGCTGGCTCCTCCTGATTTGATTAAAATCAATTTGCCTAAATCGTTGGCTTCCTTTCCCCTTTTAGAACTTCCTGTCCTCAACTTCCTTCCTAATATTCCCATTCCCTTTGGCCTCCCTGTTTTTTATTTACCCCAACATGATGCCATGTGAACAATTTGCATGTGGATAATCTCGGAGAGAGTCGCTTTCGGAAATTGCTGCAACGTTTCCATTTCATGTGTGCGAGGCAATAAAAATTTAATATAATTACGCACAATTTCCAGTTGAAGTTTATGGTAGGGACATGCTCCAGGACTCTCTCTCTCGACGTGACTTTTGACAGCGCCCCCGTTTTCCAGGCACTTTATGAGCCGCCGCCTCGCCAAGACAAACATAAACACTTGTGCTTCCCCCAAAAACGGGGGGCGGTGGCGGAATGGCTGTGGCAGGCAGGGGCGTGGCAGGACTGGCAGGACTGCAGCTGATTTCATAAAGTGTAACAAGCCAAAGCTTTGAGCTCGACTGCTGCGACAAATAAGCGACAGCGGAGCCGCAAGCTCCTTTCGCAGCAGAAAAGTTTCCAAAGGATACGAGCGTGTGTTTCTGTGTCTGTGTGTGTGTGTGGCAGGCTCTCCACATACTCACTTACACACCCACACCCCCCCCTGGCAGGACACGAAGGAGACACCGCTGCGAGTGCCTTGCCTGCGAGTTAAATATTTGTTCCGCTTGTTTACATTGAAGACCCCAAAAGCAAAGTTCCCTGGTGCCCGCTCCTGCCCCTATTCCTGGAGCCTCCTCTCCTTCAGATCCTTCCCCAAGTCCAGGCCCGTTGGCAAGTTGTTATTTCTTAATATTGAGAGCCGCGAATGATATGGGAGGCGCGTAGAACAAGCTCCAGGCTGGTTTGTGTGCGTGGAACGTGTGACAGGTTACACGGCCTCTCCCTTGCTTTCCCTGGGAGATCATCAATTGTTTGATTTTATTTTAGCACTGTCAGAAAATATATTTTCTCAGAGATATTTTTTTAAAATAATAAACTAGAGCGCTCTCTCTCTCTCTGGCTTATTAAAAAAATATAGAACAGAACCTGGAAAAACCCAATTACAATATACTTTCTAAGAGGCCTGAGATTATTTTATGACCCATGAAAATGTAATAATTTTCCCTTATTTATAAATATTTAAAATTGTTTTCATATCCTCAACTTAAATTAATTATAAAGCTACGAAAATCCATCATAAAGTTGGTTTTCGGTAAGACCCTATTATAATATATTTTCAAGGAGGCTAAAGAATATTTTATGACCCCTGAAAATGTAATAATTTTCTTTTATCTATAAATATTTAATACTATTTTCATATCCTCAACTTTAATTAATTATAAACTCCCGAAAACCCATCACAAAATTATTTTTCTTTCTGCATTTTACGATTTCTCAAGGCAATTAAAAAAAAACGTAGAAAAAACTTCCCAACAAAGTTGTCACAATCACAACGCCTGACGGCTTTAGAGGAACCTCCTCCTGGCTCCGCCTGATCCACCTCCCTTTGGAAAAACAACAAAAAAACACACACACAATCGTGGCTAATGTAATTGGGTAATAAAGCTGCCTGGCCGAGTGTGTTGAGCAGCACCTGTCCCCATTACCAACTATATAAACATTAGTGACAAAAATTAATTAGGCCGACGCAACACAGCAACAGCAACAGGACGAGAACTGCCAAGAATCCAAGGAAGTAACACCGTTCGACGTTGGCCCTGGCCATGCTAAATGGTCATAATCAACTTCCGTTGTGTCCGCACCCATGGCCACGCCACGCCCTCTCCGCCCTCCGCTCAGCCGCCCTTATAAACAACCGCCCCCCTCCTTTACCAGCCGAAATGTGCTCATTTACAACAAATAAACAGGGATATAAAAACCATGAAACTGATTTTTCACGCCATTTTCATTTACATTTTTGCGGTTATTTTTTGGGCCATTCACGCGCTCGCTCCTTGTTTGTTGTCCTTGACGCCGGCAGCGCAGCGCAGCGAGCAGCGAACGCATGTGTAATTAAAATATAATAATTTCCCCGAATACCGCAACAAGCGAATAAACAAACAAAGAACGCCAGGCCCAGCGAAAGCAAAAGCAGAAGGCAGCGAAAGCGAAAACAAAAGAAAGCAGAACAGAACCAGAACAACAGACAACAAAAGTGGGGGGAAAAAATTATGAAAATCTAGCTGGAAAAACCGAGATAGTGAGTTCTCTATATTTTTGGGAAATGTTTTGGGTAATAGTGCTAAAAATGTGTAATTTTTATATATTTTCCCTAAGCGTATATTCTGATTAAAGGTATTAAAGGCAAATAAGTTTACCCAAAACTATTCTTAGAATTATAATTCATAATCTATAACTGATACCATATTTTTATACCCTTGCAGAGGGTATTATAATTTTGACCAGATGTTTGCAACGCAGTGAAGGAGGCATCTCCGACCCCATAAAGTATATATATTCTTGATCAGCATCACCAGCCGAGTCGATCTAGCCATGTCCGTCTGTCTGTCCGTCTGTCTGTCCGTCTGTCTGTCCGTCTGTCCGTCTGTCGGTTTCTACGCGAACTAGTCTCTCAGTTTTTGAGCTATCGAGCTGAAACTTTCAGCATAGTCTTATTTCTTTAGCACGCAGTATATATGTCGGAACGATCAAAATCGGACTACTATATCCTATAGCTGCCATAGGAATGATGGTGAAATTAATGTAAAAAAAATTTTAACTTCTCTGTTTTTGAACGAATTTCTATAAATTTTCAGATATAGCAGTTTTTT
>VNJZ01007250.1:0-11887 GCA_008042795.1 Drosophila asahinai | reverse complement strand
GCCTTCTTTTGAGCGATTGTCAAATTGTGCGGGATCCAACGAGAACAAACCTTTTTTACAGCCAGGTGCTCATGCAATATCGAATGTATGCTGGTGGAAGAAATGCCTAGAGATGCCTCTATCTCACGGTATGTCACACGACGGTCTTGCATTATTAGTTCACGTACGCCATCGATGTTTTTTGGCACAACGGCTGTTTTTGGACGACCTTCGCGGAATTCGTCTTTGAGGGAGCGTCAGCCACGATTGAATTCGTTGTACCAGTTTTTCACAGTGCTATAGGATGGTGCTTCATAGTCATACAAAGATTTAAGTTCATCGCTGCACTCTTGTCGTGATAATCCACGCCGAAAGTTGTGAAAAATGATCGCACGAAAATGTTCACGAGTTAATTCCATTTTTTTGCGAAATTGATTTTTTTAAGTAACTGTAAACAACACAAATGATAGTCGTACGTCAAACCGTTCTGAGTACGTTTATGCTTAAAAATGTCGAACTTTTCAATGGAAATGTCAGATTCCACCTAACAACACTTAGTGTTGCCTAGGCCAGAAATATATATAGCAGCCCACGTAGCTAGGAGATAAGGGGAGAATTCCCAGGGGTTTCTCTTGATTTTAAAGATTTTAAAGCTGCATACTTTGGAGCTGCGCTGGCTCGCTGGGAAGAATGTGCCATACTTCTGGGCGCTCTACAAAATATGAAAGCTTTGGATGCTTCTAACATCACCAATTTGAAAGAAAGGAAGAAAACGTGTCGGGGATTACAAAAACAAAACATACACGAGCTGGTTTTCATTTATAAAAGCATGTAAGTGTTGCAATAATATAAATATTAAGGAAATGGGATAAAAGAACAAAAACTACATATCGTGTCGAAAAGGAACAGCGTACGTTCTAAGGATTACAAAGGTAAAACATATACGAACAGATTTACTCTTGCCAAATTTCTAAATTTCTCCATTTCGGTAGCGGAATATATGAATTTTAAGCAAGGGGGGGAAATAAAAATAAAAACTACATATCGTGCTCTAAGGAGCACAAAAACAAAACATACACCAGCCTGTTTTCGTTGAAAAAATCGTGAAAATGTTGCAAATATATCAAGAATTCAAAAAAAGGAGGTATAAAAACAAAAACTACGTATTGTGAAGGGAACAAAACCCCGCTTGCTTGGAATTACAAAACAAAATATACACGAACTTGCTTTAAGAGCGGTTCTTGCTGACGAGCTCCCACTTTGGTCCTTCGTTCTTCCTTTTCCCAAAACCCAGAGAAAACGCATTCAGAGTTTTATATTTCTTGGCTTGTCGATTTTTTGTTGTTGTATTATTATTATTATTACTTTTATTATTATTATTAATATTGTTATTTCATCTGACTTTGTCCGCTTTGCTGCGTTAGGGTTACTCATTAATTTCGTTAATTTCGTACAATGGCTATTTAAACCGTGCCTATTTTGTAATCCGCTTTGTTTTTTAGGTATTTTTGTTTCGTATTTAGTTTAGTTTAGTTTTTTTGTTTTGTTTTTTGCTACACCACACACATACATAAATAAAAACTTAAACAGATTTACTGCACACACATTTTTGCTTTTGTTTTTGTTTTTTCTTTTTCCTTTTAAACATACCTTGTTGCCTACAAAAAAAAAAAAATATTTTGAAGTTCTTTTCTTTTGTTTTTTTAATATTATTGTAGTCAGCTCTTGGGTGCCAGCTCCGACTTCAGCTGCTCCTCCAGAATCGTTTGGGGATCCCGATAAGATAAGATCTCGGACTCGGACTCATTGGAAATGGAACTGGAACCCAGGACCTCGTCGCATATATGTATATTTAGATATATATATATATATATATATATATAGATATCATTCGCTTTTAGAATCGCTCAAGTGTTCAACATTGCGTAACATATGTAGGTTGCTATTTTCTCTTGACCCTTGACCCTATTTCCTTTCTTTTAAATACAAAATCCTTGACTGTCTCTCAGGGGAATTCTTGTATTTAGATCTCTATATATTTTCGTATCGTATTACCCTCGTCGTGCCTAAAACTCGCCACTAAGTCGGTTCGTTAGCTAGTTAGTTGAGGTTGGAGTTGAAACCAACTTTCCTTTCCCTCCTGCCCGGTCCTGCTTGCCTTCTTTTTACCTCCCTTTGTATTCGAATTGTTTTAAACTTTAAATAATTAATTACAACAACATTTACTTGGGATTTTCTCTTGTCTTTTGCTGCTTCTTAGCCTAATGCGTTTTCTTGCATGCCGCCTTCCCTTTCTCTATTTTATTTGATTTTTATTTATGTTTTTTCCTTTATTTTACAGTGCTTAAAGTGGGCTACACATTTTTGTTTTCTTGCCTTGAATTTGTTTTTAACAATTTCGCTCGCTAAGTGATTCTCCTAAGACTCTCTTGCTGTTTCTCTATCCCTTACTGGTGGTTCTCTCTTCTTTTTTTATTTGGCAATGACTTACTGATTTTGTTGTTTCGCTTCTGTTTATTTTTTATTTATCGCTCTCGCATGCATTCATTTGATTCTTGTTAAAAATAATTGTATTAAGTACGCTTCGATTTCGATTTATAATTTAATGTGTATGTATTTATATCCGTATAGTATATATATTTATTTATATAAAGTAAATAGATTACGTAATTGCAACACATGCGTCTGCCTCAGCTTCTGTATCTGTATCTGTAGCTGTATCTGTATCTGATTTTGGGGGCTTTCTATTCTGTGATTGGATCTCTTCTGACTCGCTTAACCCTCGGATAAGGGGTAATAATATTACATTCCGCCGCTCCATCGTTATTTTACAAATTCAATTAAGGAAGTGGCTCCAGCTTAGTTTAGTTTCAACTTTAAACAAAAAAATAAAATACACAAAAAAAAAACAAGAAAAAAAAAATGGGAAACGTTTACAATAGGCACAAAAAAACAGATAATAGGGGATGCTACAGAAATCACTAGGGTTTGGAAATCCCTTAAAAATATGTCCAAAACTATGCTACAAAATGTAAAATCAAACATTTTATTGCATATTTTTAGGTGCATTTTTAAGGGATTTACACACCCTAGTGATTTCCGTAACACCCCCGAATATATAATCATTGTAAACGATTTTTTGTGAACATACATTAGGGAGGTTGCTTGGATCTTTTGGAATGCCTTCGAAACAGTGATTAAAAACGCTCCTCTTCGCTCTTCGCTCGGCTAAGACTAAAATGCACAATGCAACGAATAGTATATAAATATATGTAAATATATTATGTTATATTGGAGTGGGATGTGGACTGGACGGGAGACGGGCCTCGATCCTGCTGCTGCTGCTGCTGCTGCTGCTCTCTCTCTCCGCTTCATGGCTCAATTGAAAATTGTATTTACATAGAGTTGGGGCTGGGTGTGGGCTTGGGTGTAGGTGCATTGCACTCGGGGCCGGGACCAGGGCCGGGGCCGTTATGACTCGTCGCGATTGTTGTGCACCCACTGGGCGGGCACCCATTGCGGCTCTCGCTCCAGCGAATTGATCTCGGCCAGCAGCTGGTGGTAGGCGCGCTCGGTGTCATTGTTGATGATGATCATGTCGAAGAGATGGCCCCAACGGGCCTCCATATCCCGGGCCGTGGCAATGATGTCTTTGAGCTCTTCCTCCTTTAGCGAATTTTATAAGAAATTAGTGCATGAATTGTATAAGTTTAAGGGATAATCCTACCTTGACGGGTTCGCCATTGCGCAGCTTCTTCTGGCGCAGCTTGTCCAGGCTGGGTGGCGCCACCAGCACCACATAGGGCTTGAGGTCGGAGGCGCGCAGCAGCTTGAGGCTCTGCGGATGCAGGTTGAGCACACAGATCTTGCCGCTGGCCACCACCGTGCGTATGGCCTCCAGTGAGGTGCCTGGGAGGAGGGAGGAGAGGGGAGAAAGGTTAATCCAGATCCTTGATCTCAAGCTAAAGCACATCTCAAGCTCAGCTCAAGCTCAACTCAAGTTCAGCTCAAGTTCAGCTCAAGTTCAGCTAAAGCTCAGCTCAAGCTCATCTCAAGCTCATCTCAAGCTCATCTCAAGCTCATCTCAAGCTCTATCTCAAGCTCATCTCAAGCTCATTTCAAGCTCATCTCAAGCTCATCTCAAGCTCATCTCAAGCTCATCTCCAGCTCATCTCCAGCTCATCTCAAGCTCATCTCAAGCTCATCTTAAGCTCATCTCAAGCTCAAACTCAAGCTCAGCTCAAGCTTATCTCAAGCTTATCTCAAGCTCATATCAAGCTCATCTCAAGCTCATCTCAAGCTCAGCTCAAGCTCATCTCTAGCTCATGTCAAGCGCATCTCAAGCTCATCTCAAGCTCTTCTGAAGCTCATCTCAAGCTCATTTCAAGCTCATCTCAAGCTCATCTCAAGCTCATCTCAAGCTCATCTCAAGCTCATCTCAAGCTCATCTCAAGCTCATCTCAAGCTCTATCTCAAACTCACCGTAGTAGGCCTTTTCGTACTCGCCGTGCTCCACAAAGCGACGCGCCAGGATGTCCGCCTCGAAGGCCTGGCGCGTGATGAAGTGGTAGTCCACGCCGGGCACCTCGCCTTCCCGGCGGGCGCGTGATGTGTCTGTCAAAGAGAGAAAAGAGAAGCAAATAAGATGGGATTTCGGGCAATTCTTAAAGGTGTGGGCTTTGTTTGGGGTTAAGAGTAAGCTAGCAAGGGCTCTGGGACTCGGACTCTGAAGCACAGCCTTTACCCTTGACCTGGCGCTTGGCCTTGGCCGGCTTGAGCCGCTCCTCCAGCAAGTAGAAGACTGACCAGCCAGGTGAGAGACAGACATTAAAAGAGAGCGGGAGAAGGACCCTTCACTTACGTGGCACTGCGGCAGAGAAACGCTCCGAATCGGCCATCAGGCGCTGGCGCAGCTCATGCCGGCCAATGTTGGGCGGGCCAATGAGGACGATGGGCCGCTTGTGGGTGGCACGGGGATAATACAGGGCCACCTCCTCGTAGGTGAGTATCTCCTCCGGATCCGTTTCATCCGGCGCCGTCGTAGCGTACAAGGGATAGCTGCAAATGCAAAGGGGGAAGAGTCTTAGTCTCTTTCGGGTTATTCCCAGGTTCCCATTCCCCAACTTACCCCGCCTCGGAGCTGGCCTTCTTCTTCTTCTTGCGCCCCTTGCGCGCACAGAGGAGGGTGGCCCCCTTGCTGCCCGAACCATCCTTGCCGCGGGACCTCGCCAGACCCGCCTCCTCGGCAATGGCCAGCTTCATTGTCTCGCGCTGATGCTGGAACGACTGACTAGGTATGAGGCCGGCCAGGGTCTGGTCCTCCTCGCCCTCGCGATACGCCTGCCACCAGTTGGGATCCTCGCGGCTGATCACGTGCAGGACATCGCCCTTCTGGAAGCTAATGCCCAGCTCCCGGCACGGTATATACAGATCATCCTCCGGATCGTAGTCGAAGTGGGCCCGCACATGCAGCACGGCAGTGTCGCGATGTGCTCCCCCCAGGCCCGCCAGAGCGTTGCCGCCCATGACGCCGACGCCGCCGCCGCCGCCCAGGATGCCAACACCGCCAGGTGGACTGCCCGCTGGGACGATGAGGAAGGTGAGGGTGCCCTGCATGGCGCCCAGCAGGGCGCACACCTCGTTCACCGTCTTGCCGCGCAGCTCCTGCCCGTTGACCTCGAGGATCTCGTCGCCCTCGTGCAGGAGGCCCGACTTCTCCGCTGCCCCGCCGCGCACAATGCGCCCGATGACCACCGCCTCGCCCTCGTTGCGCACAGTGGCGCCCAGCGGTTCCGTTGACTTCTCGATCTGTATGATCCGGATGTTGTCGTTCTGATCGTTGAGGGTGCCAAAGCAGGCGCTCATCGGCAGCGACATCGGCATCTGCATGGGCACCGGCGGCGGCGGTGACTCGCCGCGGGGCAATGGCATCGCTCCACGCTGCGCCAGCGGCGATGGCACCACCGGCGGCGCCACTACCATGCCCAGGGTGCGTTTCGGCCCGGTCACCGGACTGCTGTGGCCGCTGAGAGTGGTTCCGGCTCCGACTCCCGAAGGAGCTGTCGCCGCCGCCGGCGTGGGCGTGGGTGTGGGCGAGGGCGTGCCGTCCGTGTGATTGGCTATCCGGTCGTGGGCCAGCAGTAGGCCTTCCATTTCGTGGCTGGTCAGCAGGTTGCCCAGTTCGATGGCCGCCGCTGTGTTGGACTGCGTTAGGAGCTCCACAATGTCCTTCTGCAGGCCCAGCGAGCTGTGATGCAGCGGTCCGGAGTGGCGGGAGCGCCGACGCTGCAGCACCGCGGTGCGGGCGGCCAGGACATGGGCCACACTGGCGCTGGCCAGGACGCTGTGGGCGGTGGAGACGCGACTGGCCAGCGTGTTCAGGCCGCTCTTCGTCAGCTGGCTCTGCAGGCGGGTGAGGGCGGCTATCAGCTCGCCATAGCCTGGAGGGGATCAGGGATATTTAAACCATATTAATGAGTTATCTCTTATTACTCACCATCGATCTGCTCCGCCTGCGGCTGGTCATCGTCGGGCAGGTAGGCCTCGTTCTCGACGCCCACCTGCGTGGCCTGCGTCATCTGCTGCTGCTGCTGCTGCTGGGGCACAGCCTTGCCCAGCGTGGCCGTGTCCTGCAGCGCCTTGAGCTTCCGCGAGCCACGCAGGCTGTTCCGCAGGAACTCATTCTGCTGGGCGATGCGCTCCTCCTCCTCGCGTCGGCGGCGTAGTTGCTCCTGTGGAGGGAAAAGGGGTGTTTAGGGGTGCTCGATTTTTGAGGGGGTGTCAGTGCAAAGCTGGGAACTGTAATTGTAGCTGCAACTGTAAATGTAACTGTAACTGGGCGTTGACTCTTAAGTGGCGCACTTAATCCGCATTCGCCACAATCGCGCTAATTTAATTAGTGGCGCTCGACCAGGGGCCACAGATTCGCACAAAGAAGGCAAAAAAGCACAGGTGATCGACTTGTCAGGTACCCTGTGCTTTCACCTGGGTTAATTACATTTCTGTTAACTAAAGGTTAATTACTAAAGAAGCCTGCTCCAAACCCCAAATAACATCAAACTACTTATAAAACATTTTCTGATAATTCTTATATTTGATTTTAATTAACTTGCTGATCTTGGCCATAAAACCTTAAAATAAATAGGTAAATAAATAAATAAATAACGATTTGGGCCATATTTATCTTAGGCTTTTGTGTTAAAGTTTTTTAATTAATTTATTCATTAAAATAAAGCTCAAATTTAAGAAATTGGCTTGCTCTAATAAAGAACCAAATCAGCTTGCTAAAAAATGCCAAAGAAGATGTGTTCACACTTGCTTCGCATCATGTGTGACCTACTAGTAAGAAAGACAATAAGGACCCCTTCCTTGATGTCAGGTTAAGGCTAACTCTCACTTTAAGTTCAATATAACAGAATACTATGTAGTATACTAAATTATAACTCTAAAGAGGGAGAAAACTAGAGTTAAGTGAGAACGTGGTGCCAAACGTGTCAAAGAAGTAGCGTTAAGTGTGAACTTGGTATTTTTTGTCACATTTTGACTATCGATCGTATATATTTCTTTTACGTTTACGTTTTTCCGTTTAAGGTTATAAAATTAAGCTTTTCTACAACATATGTCAAAAGAAAAAGATAATAATATACAATAATATTATATATAAGAAAATATAACCTATAAATATAAATATTAATTAAAAAAAAAAACAATTTTCGAGTAACCCTATTACTATATTAAGTATTTGTGTGGACCTTAGGGGCCATAAGGACCATGCTAGATCGCTTTCTCAGAGGTTTTGTGTTAAAAAGAAGACCCGGTAGGAAATTCATGCAATGAGGTTAGGTTAACACGCTTCTGCTCAACTTACTAATAAACTTTGGTCACACTTGAGCCAGCAATGGGCACATTGTTATACCGCCTGAGCCAGCTCACTCTTTCCACCTGCTCCAGAGGGTCATAATACCAGGAACCTATTACAGGAACCTATTAAAGCAACCTACATCCATCTCAACTTTAATGAAATAAACAAAGAACTGCACACATCCCCCCCTTTGGCCGGCGCTTACAGGGTATCCCATTCAACTGCAGCCGCGTGTCCCCGAACGCCAGGTGGAGGTGGACAGTGGGTGGGTGGGACAGTAAGGCCGTGGGAGGTGCGTTTGGCTGTGCAAACCCAAGCAAAGTCCCGTCGAGGGCCCCGGCGATGAGTTAATGAGCGTAAAGGGTTGACAAAGGCGACTGGGGGATAGTGGCAGCCAGAGGTAAGCTGAGGCTCAGGCTGAGGCTGAGGCCGAGGGGGTAACTGTTGCAATTGCTGCGGAAGCCCCCCAAGTGATTACCGTTCATCGGTGGGGCGAAGGCGAGGGCGAATTTGGGCCAGTCTTCGGTCCCAATGACTGTCAAACCCAAGGCGCGCTCTGCTGGCCGTAATTAAGATAATGTTATTCAAGGAAATGGCCCAAAACGTGATAAATTCCCAATTCCGTGACCGCAAGAACGAGAAGAGAATGAAATCAAATCGATGACAACAATGCTCAAGAGTTCCCACTACAAAATAATAATAAAGAAAAGAAAAAACCAAGAAACCAAGGAAAAAACGAACTTAATTGAATAACAACAGAAAAGACGCTCGACATTCCAAAAGGCGGAAGAGGCAAAGCAAAGAGCACAAGAGGAAAATAACAATAGCAAAGCAACTAAGAAAAAAACACAGAAAATAAAATAAAATATAACAAAAAATGCTGCTGAACTTGCATAATCCGAGCGACGGCGGCGACGCCAAGAAAAAGAATCAGCAAAAATTTCACGAGCTGTCAAGGCGAGGTGAGGCGGCGCAGAGCCCCGGAGAGCGGCATGGCTTGGGGGCTTGCGACTGAGAAATACCATCCAATAATACATATTCAGCTCCCTTCGGCAGCCACGGCATGTGAACCAAAACTGGGTTTAACATTGAAACCTGAATGAAAAACGATGACAACCGCACGGAACAAGAAACGAAAAATAAAAAAAAAAACGAACAGATTTACGAAAGAGCAAAAGCAAAACAAAATCGCTCAAAGTCACAGCATCGCAAAAAAAATATCTGCAAGATAGTACAGTTTAGCAGCCACTAGTTGTAATGCTTCCCAAACTGTCGGGCATTTTAAACATTTTTTTGTCAAGCAAATTGCTTAACAAAAACTGCATAAACGTCCGAGGAGAATTCCCCAGCTACTTAGTTATTTTTATGGCAGCTTAGAGAACACGTTTATAATTAAAGCTCCGGGGCTCACAGCTAAAGATGCCAAAAGTAAATAAAAATAAAAATGCAAATTAATTTTCAGGAATTTCTAGCCATAGCAGGTTCCTTTATCGTTGCTGCAATTCGAGAGGAATCCGATGAAAGCATTTAATCACTTTTCACAGAAATACTTTCGATTGAAAGATAAATGAGTTCTGGAAAGAAGCCTGCAGGGCAAACCCTTTGCCTCTTGATTCTGCGAAAACTGCAGCACACATGTCGAAAACTAATTAAAAACTGGGCTAATCAATACCTGAGCATCATCATCTTTCAGGGCTTTGCCTTGCCAACTTCCAAGGAAAGTTGGGATGAGTCTTTGGCAACGGCAACAGGAATTGAAAGCCCCTCCGACTCCTACTCCGACTGCGACTCCCACGCTAAAACCTATTAATAGACACTCTCAGGGACACCTTTGGATATTCGTAGATCAAATGAAGCCCAAACTCTGTTGCGTAGCACTTGCCCAGGCCATCAATCATCGGTGTACACACGCCACAAGCGGGGAAAACAGCAAAACCTTAAGTAATTGTAAAATAAAATTAAATAAAAAATAATAAACAAAAGCGAGAAGGCAAGAAGGCAGCGACAACAAAAACGCCATGACATCACCGCCATCGCCGACATTTGCCGGCATAAATAAGTAAATAACGAAAATTGAGAAAAAATGCGCGTATTGCGGGGAAATTAAAAATATATTACTGCCATTGATACCCTAACTAGGGGTGTATTCGATAAGGAATACTAATTGAATATCGATTAATAATATTGAAATAATTTGGAATGGTTTGAACTTCGGGATGAGCAACCTATGTGCTGATTTCGCAGAGAAAACTTTATATAAACAGTCACAATAAATATAGATATATTAGATAAGTTTTACAATATATTCGATAAGTTTTACATAGTAATTTATCGATAAATAAGATACGTAAAATATCGATAAACCAGATAAGTTTTACTAATATATTGATATATTGGATATGGCTTACAAAGTAATATATTTATATATTAGATACGATATCGAAGCAAAATATCGATATATTAGATAAGTTATATATCGAAATTCGTGCCGAATATATCGCTATTATCGGATTGATGAATTGCATAACTTCTGAGTAAGAAACCACTTTGTTGATTTCGCATAGAAAACTCAATATGAAAAGTTACAAGGAACGTCGATATATTATCTACGTGTTACACCCAAAATGATCGACATATTAGGTAAGTTCACATAGTAAATTATCTATACATTAGAAAGGTTTTACATAGTAATTTATAGATATTTTACATATACTTAATAAAGTAATAAATCGAGATTTCTTTCAAATATATCCCTATTATCGATACGCCCTACTATTTACTTATCGACTTAGAGTATTTGTATCTTTTCTTATTTTCAAAATGCAAAAATTACAAAAAATCCCACTACCTATCGCTCAGTTTAAATTGTTATTGCCTTTTTTGTTTCGTTTCGATTCGTTTCTAATTTTTATGGCTCGCCAGGCAGCCAGTTAGCCAAGTTGTCAACTGGTTGTTATTGGTGCTGCTGCTGTTTGTAGTTAGCATATATGCAGATAAAGCCAGTTGCCCGCAGCAAACACGGCACAAGCAGACAATGTTGCTGCTGTGTATATATAGAGTACATATATATATTTAAAAAAATATGTGTAAGAATACTGATTAATTTCAACCCCATACAAGGTGAAGTTTCAAGGAATTTTAAATGTTTACCATTTTTATTTACATTTGTAAGTTTTTTGGGACATGGTTCTGATAGAGATAAAGGGTTTAGTTTCCTTAAAATCCTCCTTACCTAGGCCCTTTTCGACTCCCACCCTATGTAATCAATTCTGGAAGTAGGTTTATGCATTCTACGCGCTGAAATAATTAAGTTTCCCTTAGATATCGATATCACTTTGCCTTAGCCCCTCCCTAGGTAATCACTTGTTTAAGAAAATAAATCCACTGCAGTGATGGGCATCCCTTTTTTGCCTTGGGAACTTGCCTGTTGTTGTCGCAAACGTGTCGAGGATCGCTGGATCTGGATGCCGCGACGCAGGGCGGAGGCGCTTCTTTGCGGCGTGGCAGCTGACGAGGCAATGGAGGCTGTGCCGGGTGATCCTGGATATGGCTCCAAGGATCCTCCCCCTATGACTGCCACTCCCATGCCATTGCCATTCATATCACAATAGTCGTTGTTATTATTATTGTTGATGTGGTTCTCCTTGTCATTCTGCTGCTGCTGCTGTTGCTGCTGGAGTTGCAGTTGCAATTGCTGCTGCAGTTGCAATTGTTGCACGGACAGCACCGCAAATTTGGTGGGTGTTGCGGTGGCCGTGGGTGTTGGCGTTGCCAATGTTGCTGTGGGGGGACTTGCCATAGTTGCACCTGCAATCCCCGTAGGACTGCCGTTATTCTCCAGGGTAATGTGCAGCGTGGACACGACCATTTTTCCCCCGATTCCAGCTGCTGCTGTTGCTGCTGTTGCTATAGCACTTTCATCGACAATCTCTACTAAAAAGCGAAAACCGTAAACTGTCACCAGCTGCTATGCAAATGGCCACGCCCACAAAAAAAATAAAAGCACACACACAAAGACACACCTGGGCAGTGCATAAATTTGAATAG
>VNJZ01007245.1:0-10078 GCA_008042795.1 Drosophila asahinai | reverse complement strand
CCTTTTTGCCTGTTGGCCTCTTTTCCTGTCTCCAGCACACGAATTCGTTGATCCAGGAAGCTGACCATTGTGTCCAGACTTTGTAGCTCTCGAGACCCATCTAACGACTGTTCGTAAAGGGCTCTAGTTGCAAAATCTAATTTTTGCTTGATAATGGTAATCAATATTGCATTCCAGCTAGATATATGGATGCCAAGTCCCTTTATGGATGCCAGGGACTCGATTGTTATAATGTATAATTCTTTTAATGACTTCGGATCGTCACTATTTGTGCGTTGTTGCAGGAGGCGATTGAGAATCGTGTCTGCTACATGTCAGGGATTGTTGTAAGCGTCAACAAATATACCCCATGCGTTCAAGTAATTTTCATTTTTAAAATCGATATACCTTATCAACCTTTCTGCCTCTCCGGTTACGGTGGTTTTGAGATACCACATTTTACGTACGTGCCTTTTCCGTACGTGCCTGAAAAATAGAAGAAATCGTTCGTCAGTCTGTCTTTCTGTCCACATTGCCCCGCAAGCGGATTTATGCTTGATCGTGAAAACAATCGGACTATGTTTTGGCCGTTTTCCCTCCCCATTCGCAAACTTCGTGCGCGTTTGGATCGTCGCGGGCCGTGCAATACGATCCCCTTTTGTTCATGTCGTTCGTCAAAAGTTATGTCATTTTCTTTACTCAGTCTTCCATTCGTACCAATGCCCCCCTTTTAATGGCTTTCTACCAATGCAATTTTGTTGGTTTAAGTTCACATTACTAGTTTATTATAAAGGTTGTTCAATTGGGTTTTGGACATTAAAGTGTGTCAAAGGTGTTGTTGTTATTGCCAGTGTGATTGATTTAAATTGTGTAAGTAATATTTAGGTGTATTTAAGAATACAATTTATCTTTTGAAGCTAATATTTTTGTCATATGGTATGTAGTGTATATGGGGGCACGATTATATATATATATAAATATTCTGGCTTGGTTCCATAGGTCACATTGTTCGGTTTAAAAACAGTTAACTCATCCGTGAAGTTCTTTCGCCAAACGATACACTGCAAAAACTCATCCGGGTACGAAATACAACGAAGCGGATGCAGATGTCTCCACAGAGAGCTACTTTAAAAAATCTGAAGCGAAGCACAATATTAAGGATTTTTTCCTGAATTGTTACGTCGGTGGTGTCGTTGTGTCCCAGTCCTTGGAGGACATTGGGCTGAGGAAGTGGCCGCCCGGAAAGCGGAGACGATTTGTGCAGGTGAGCTCGCCGGATTTGGGGTGGGTTCTTTGGACGCCACTATCCTCTCCAAACTTTATCAGAACAAATATTAATGTATCTGAAAAATAGAAGAAATCGTTCGTCAGCCAGCTGCCTTCGTGACTATAAGAGCCAAGCATCAACTTTCTTATGATGAAGAGGAATCACTTTCAATTGGAGCAAAATTTATTCGTAGGGATTGTGGTGAATGATTTAATCTCTGGTGGCGATTCAGTTGAAGAAGTGAGAGGAATTCTTCATTAGGTAAAGGAACTTCTGTCGCGAGGCCACTTTCCAATCCACAAATGCTTTTCGAATGACTCAAGTGCCCTGGAAGGAGAGTCTGATTGCGATAAGGAGCAGCTGCTTAAATTTCATGATGGATCAGCTATCGCCAAGCCTTTGGAACTAGTCTATAGTATTCTCGGACATTCTAGGGTGTACGATCGTACTTTGTATATGCTTAAACTTGTATATATGTGAGTGCTGTTGCACTTGGTTACATGTATGTATGTTGACAAAGGCGCGAATGCTAGGGCATTCTTGTACTTTACACTTAAAAATTTCCACGATTCGTAATGCAGCCGCATGCTTCCGTCGAGTTGCACGGACTCTGCGATGCTAGCATAGCATGCGATCGGAGGCTAATAGAGAGTAAAAGCCCATCTACTCTGCGCCAAGTCGAGAGTAGCACCCTTAAAGGCCTTAACTATTCCAGGATTGGATCTATCAGCACCGCTTTTATTGGCTGAGCTTATCGTAAACGTCAAGGAGATTTCGATTGCGCCTTTCATTGCTGGTCAGACTCGTCTATAGTGTTGCCTTGAATTCGGCAACCCCAAGGGAGTTTAACGTATTTTGACGTATTTATAATGAGTATTGACGAAAGACATAACTTGGAATCATGTTCCAACAGACTTAAATCCTGCGGATGGTGTAGTTTCGCCTTTAGTGTTAAGCTAACCGGTTGTGTTCATTTTGAAGCTCCCGAATTTCTTAAAATTTCATCATAACATTTTTATCGAAATTTTTCGTATATTTTTGGATACTACTTTGTGTTGTGTTTTTCGGCCTTGCCCACGTCCTTGGCAGGCTGGCTATTGCGCGTAAACCTAGTTCCGTGTACAATGGCGGATACAAATACCTTGCCGGGGAAGGATGTATACTACTTTCAAGGCACCTCTGTGACTGACAGTCGTAAACCTAATATGATTCAATCCAATGAACCACAAGTGAAGAAATTATCAGCTTCTGCTAAAAGCAAGCACTCCCGACCTCCAGTTAAAACTGAAGATGTAATGAAAGAAGCTGTAGTTCAGTCTTCTAAGAATGGCAAGGTGACTGCCTGTCAATAGGTGCCTGAGTGATGACGGTATGGACTGGACTGGACCGGACTGATTCGTAAATGCTAGCCCGAAGTGGATAAGCAAGAGTGCTGCTGATGAGGAGCGCTTTACTCAAGTAAAGAATCTCAGGAAAAGGTGAAATCTTGGAGAAATTGGCGACCATAAGTATTTGCAGGTGAAAAGTCTTTCATCAGAGAAAATGAATCTTATATTGGTAAGAATAATAGCTCCGCCATTCTGTCTGACGATGATGAGAATGACTCAAACATCCCCGCTACTATTGGTGATTCATTCAACTCAGCTGAAGCTTCGCAACCCACAGTCAACAAAAGGGATCCCCGTCCCCCACCCTTTCTTTTGAGGGGTGTTACGGATATCAAAGAACTGATTGCCCTTCTATCTCGTTCCGCCTTAAAACGACTGGGCGATCCTGCCGAATAATTGTGGATGATAGAAAAATATACGGAAAAGTTCAAAAACTTTTAAAGGACAAGGGGATTTCCTTCAGTACCTTTCAGTTTAAAAATGAGCGGGCTTTTCGAATCGTAATCAAAGGACTTAATACATTAAATGAGACTAGTGAAATAATTGCAAGACTCAAAGAACTGGGGAACAACCCCCAAAATGTTTACAACCCCCCTTGTGAGAATGGTAAGGCTAAGCGAGATATGTTCTTTGTAGAACTAGAACATGCAAGGAACAACAAGGATGTGTATGACACTCGAGTCATTGACTACCAAGTGGTAATAGTAGAACCTCAACAACCCGGAAGGGCACCTTAAGATGTTTCCAATGTCAATTATTTGGGCATTCGAAAAACTTTTGTTCATTCTCACCGAAGTGTGCCAGGTGTGCTGGTGACCATAACACAAACGAGAAGGAAAAGTGCCCCGCTGGCCAAGAAGAACAATTCAAATTTATAAACTATGGCTCCAATCATAGTGCGTCCTCCCGCAGTTGTCCCGCCTACCTGGAGCAATCCCAGAGGCGTAAGTCCATTGGCTCAACGAACCAACGATCCCAAAAGCGTTCAGGTTTTCAACCTGCTCCGCCGCCGGGTCAGAATGCTTGGTTTACATCTACTCTTCCTATTTCCTCAAACCAGCAGTCAATTGCATCTAACTCCCGCAAAAATGTGCTTCATTCACTAAGCCAGCCCCATATTGGAACTGACAGGAAGACCCACTCTATTGAACAACCTGTTCAAGACAGACTACTAAAATTTATTAATGATTTATAGAAGCAGCCGGAAGCTGCTGCAATATCACAGGCGGCTGCGATCGACACGACTCTACTAATGTTACAAAGCGTGATGTCTAAAAACGCCTCTCCCTTGGAGTCAAAGCGTTGGGATGACTAATTACGGGATAAATATAGTTATGTGGAACGACAACAACTTAGTTGGCAATTCCTGGAGGTAGGGCTCCACCTCCACGAACGCAACCTTGACGTCTTGCTGATCTCAGAAACACATTTTACCAGCCGTTCTTCTTCCGTGTTCATGGATATGCACTACACTGTGCCAACCACTCCGATGATCGACATCGTGGAGGTGCTGCAATCATCATTAAATCCTCCTTGGACTATCACCTGAGTGCCTCAATATCGGAACCCCACCTGCAAGCACTTACCATAAACTTGGTCACCACACTTGGAAGAATTTCGTGTGGCGCTGTTTACTGTTCTCCTGATCACCGTCACTCTTGGTCAGCTGAGCAATATCTTCGCCTGTTTTGCTCTATGGGCGGCCGTTTTGTTATTGGAGGGGACTGGAATGCGCACCACAACTTCTGGGGATGCAGACGCTCCTGCCGACGGGGAAACACTCTGATGTCCGTTGTCTCTAGCTCAACCATGCAGATTCTAACTACCGGGGGACCTATGCACTTTGCTTGGAATAATGATCATCTACCGACAGCCATTGATTTTGCAGTGTATAGAGGCATTCCGTGCAGCCACCTTGCAATTTCGGAGTACTCGGGCCTTTCCTCTGACCACATTCCGCCTCTGATATATTTCTGCGTTGCTGTTTATCAGGTCGTTGCTAGAACCAGGCTTTTGCCTCGGGGATCAGATAACCCATCACTTGTAACGGCGGATGACATTGATTCTTTTGCTCAGGACATAGTAGACAAAATTCATCAACTTGCCCCCCCTGCTGGATATATAACAATTCCTCCGCCATCCTGGAGTTCTTCAAAGCCTGAAATTGCAGCCTTGGCCAGGAAGGGTCATGCACTTCGTCGTAACTGGATGAGAACAAGGCATTCTCTCCATTTAGCTAGGTGGAAGTCATCTGTCTCCGAACTTTTAAAAGTTCTCCGATTGGCTAAGTCGGAATTTTTCGTAAATCATCTCAATGCCATCGATCGTAACCAGGATCATGGGTTTTCTTTGTCGAAATGCACCCGAAACCTTACAAGGCAGCCACTTCCCAGGTTTTCTCTTAAACGAAACGATGGTACTTGGGCTCACAGCGATTCCGCTATTGCTGAAGTATTTGCAGGCAATCTGGAGAGAGGCTTTACCTAGTTTGATTTTGCATCAAGCCAGGAGGCCCAGACAACCATCTTTAGGTTTGGGATCTCCTTCGGTTCTCCTGTTGCTGTCCGACCTGTGGATCAAGATGAGATACGTGATCATATTAAGCGACTGGTTCCCACTTAAGCTCCAGGCATAGATGCAATCGAAGTTAAAGTAGCAAAGTCACTTTCAAGCACAGTTATTGCGCAGCTCTGCCTTCTCTTTAATGCTTCCCTTAACCTTGGCCATTTTCCATCCCCCAGGAAACGTGGACTTGTCACAATGGTCTATAAGAAAGGGAAAGACCCGGGCAGATTCTTACAGACCGATAAGTCTCCTGTCCATTTTCTCCAAGATATTCGAGCGGATCGTGCTTGCTCGGTTGCTGAATATTGACGCCTTCATGGACGCTCTGCTAGGCCACCAATTTGGCTTTCGAAGTTGCCATAGCGCTATTGAGAAAGTTCACAGAGTTTTTAACCACATTCTGATTGCTTTAGAAGGTCACAAATATTGTTCAGCTGTATTTCTGGACCTTCGGCAGGCTTTTGAAAGGTCATGAAGGTCTCTTCTATAAATTTATGCCGCTTTTACCTGAGGGACTCTGGAAGCTTATTGTATCATTTCTGTATAAGAGAAAGTTTGCTGTTGAGACCCGTGGACATCGTTCTGAACTACGCCCAATTCACGCTGGTATACCATGGCTGTATCCTTGGCCCGGTACTGTACACACTTTACACATCGTATCTTCCAAACCCCAATGCTCGTGGTACTCTTCTAGCCACCTACGCAGATGACACTGCCTTTCTAGCTGCTAGCAGCACCCCATATCGGCTTCCAGTCGTGTCCAGACAATCTTGGACGAATTCGAATGATGGGCATCTCGATGGAACATAGCGCTTAACATTGAAAAGACAGCACGCCACTTTCGCACTTCGGCCCCCCCGCTCACTTGCCCTTTACTTGGATGGGAAGAGACTAATGCATGAGGATAAGGTGAGGTACCTTGGCGTAACCCTAGACCGCCGACTTTGCTGGAAGGAGCAGATTGACAGAGTCTGCGGATCAGCTAGGACAAAGCTCGATAAAATGGATTGGCTCCTTTGTTCTGATAGCGGTCTATCCCTCCATGCCAAGGTGCGAATATTTAAAGCCATTGTCCTTCCGACACTGAACTGGGGAATTACATGCGGGGCACCGCTTGTGACTCTTCACTAAAAAGGGTGCAAACATGCATAACGAAGGCTCTGAGAAGGATGCTGGGAGTTAAGTGACACCACTGAGTACAAATCTCACGCTATTTCAAGACACAGGAATACCAAATGTAACAGAAACAATTTCATAATTTTCAAAACGATACAGAGACCGCCTGCTAGCGCATACCAACCGTTTGGCTAGACATCTTGCCACACCGTTAGGACGACGGCGTTTGTTGAGACGACACCCTGCGGATCTATGGATACTCGGCCGAGACAGACATGGACGAGTCCTTTAACACCATATAATAGACCACACATAAAATGCCCCAAAGTGGCGGTCTTTCCTACCCGCAGTGTCCGGGATCTATAGTTACTATTTCTTAAACACGAAAACAAGAGCTATTCTTGTGTGGCGTGAAAATTAAACTTAAAAAAAAAAACGGATGGCGTGTCGCGAGGCTGGAGCATTCCCTTTGGGCCAATGGACCTCCATTCCTGAAGCAAAGCTCTACGATTGGCCCTCTCTGTTGGACGCAGTAAAGGATCTTCCAGAGCAGCATTCTGCAGCACTCATTGGAGCAGTTTTCACGGACATCTCTATCTCTTATTTCGAATTGCAGAACCAAATCAGCGTTAAATGGCCCTATTACCGTTAACGAAATCAACTTGGGAACCGTATTTCTTCTACTACTACTAAGGAGCATACAACATACTTAGTCAGGGCAAGCATGTTCCGCAGAAAAGCAAGCTGATTTCTCTGAGGCCTTTACTCAGCTCCGATGGATTACTTCGCGTAGGTGGAAGGCTTCAGAACGCAAGCTTGGATTGTTAACTAAGGATCATCCACTCACCAAGGCGGCTATCGTTTACTTTCATGAAAAATACTTCCACGCAGGATCACAGGTGTTGCTCGCTACTTTAAGGCATAGGTATTGGCCAATTGGAAGCCGAAAGTTCGTGGCAAGCATTATCAACAAATGCGTCAGATGTTTTCAAATGAAGCCTGTTGCTTGGGAGCACGTTATGGGAGAGGGCTGACCGAGCTGAAGGAGCTATTTTTGAGCGAACCACACACGATTTCGATAGTCTCTTCCTGTTCGGATGATGGCATTGATTTGCAGTTCATACCTCCGCGGGCTTCACACTTCGGTGGTCTGTGGGAGGCGGCTGTTAAGTCGGCCAAATATCACTTTTACAGAGTCGTCGGTGCATCCATTTTAGCCCTCGATGAATTCTCAACTCAAGTCGATCTAGCAAGCCATAAAGTTGTCTCGAGCGAAAAAATTTTGCCTACAAAATAAAATTTTTGGGAGCATCGCTGCCGCTAGCGTCAATAATTGTGGAGCGAGTTCAAGTGGTTGCCGTCTCTCTCATACTCATTAGAAATTCCATAAGGAAAATTGGGACAGTAAATTGAAATACTATGTGTCATTGCAGCCTAAACAATTTGTTTATTTCCTATAACATTCTAGTCAACTGTGTGACCAATTATGAATTTCGATTACAAAACCATGAAAAAAGTTTGTGGAAACCAGAGAACCTAAAAACAAAAACGTACGTTTTTGGTTGAAAACGAAAACAAAATAAGAAAGTAAAAACCGGAATATGTCTGCAGATTCTAGCCAACCTTAAAAAAGAATAAGATCAGCAGAATATTTTCTAAACGGAAAAAAACAAAGGTTGCAAAACATAATTCTGTTTATTTTTCATGTATGCTCCATATTTTATTTAGCTAACTCTCAAATTAGCTGAATAAAATTAAAGTTAACCGTTATTGGAAGTTCCTCAAAATTTTCATAAAAATCGATTGCTGGCATTTTTTACAGAATCCCAATCTGGGTTCGCTGTTTCTTAGCAAAGGACCTAGTGTCTGCAATAAATACATTATATTAATCATATGTTAAACCTATTACTCACTAGCGCTAAACCTTTAGCTAGCTAAAAGGGTTTATCCGTTATAGTTTGAGCAGGTTTCATGGTGTTCAGCCAAAATCCATACGAAACTTACAAACGCCCATACTGACAGCTGTGTTTGTTTACAATTCAAGTTAAACGCGGTCAGGCCGAGTACGCCACAAATACCAGGAAAATGAACAAATGATTTATTTATTACTTAAATTAAGATTTCCAAAAATCGTGGAGCCAGCTCCCGATGCCGCCAACGAGGACGAGCTTCTCCTGGCCCTGGAGCTGCTTTTACTGACACTGCTCCAGATCCCGCTGCGGAGTGTTGACCGAAGCTCGTCTCTACGTGTCCGACCTCTTCAGTCTGCTGCTCAACCTCCTCGTCCAGTAGGCCGCTGATGGATCTCTTCGCTCTGCACATTGACATCATTGGGTACATCCACGTCCACGACGACTACTGCCACGAACTTGGCGCTTAAGTCGCCGTCCGCGGATCCTTGGGACTGACCACCATGAGCTCTCCTCGGAACCTGTGCTAATGCGTATTTAGGGCGGCGTCTGCCGACCCAGTCGTCCCCGCCCATTACCATTCCTGTTGCCACTTCCTGAGGACGGGCTCTCATTCTCCTTCTTGTATTCCTTGTATGCTCTAAAGCACCAGCATTTTGGGGTGACAGCCAACTAAGATCTGAATCCCAGTAGCGACCACTGGTCAAGGACGAGAAGTGGATGGATAAGCAATTAGCATGTCCATAATTTTCTTAATTGGGATCTTTTTATACCCTTGCTGGATATTATAATTTTGTCTAATCGGCCCACTATATCTTATAGCTGCCAAATGAACGATCAGCCCGAAACAGATGATTTTCGATGTTTTTATAGATACCGGATTCAAATTAAATATATTGTCCTTTTATTTAAATATAGCCATATATTTTAAATTTTATTCAAATCGGACAACTATATCTTATAGCTGCCATAGGAACGGTCGAGTCAAATTAGCAAATATTCTTTTTTTTAAGAGATCGTAATTAAACTTAGCAAATGGTCTTTAAAATTAACCACACATTTATAATTTCATCCAAATCGGACCACTATATCTGATAGCTGCCATAAGAACGATCGGTCCAAATTTAGTTTAGTTGATTTGAAAGACTTCTGATTAAAACAATATATATGATTCCTTATTGGACTTTTATTTTCCTTCTTTTTTTTTCCTTATACTAGGAGTGCAACATTTTTTCCTGGATCGACAACGAGGACAACGTTTACCCTACCGACTGCTGCTGAGGATTCTTGTTGTACCAAATGGAATTCACCACTATCTGTTTATTGGCGGTGGTTGCCGCAGCTCTTCCTGCGGCGCCAAATTATTGCACTGTCGCCTCTGACGCCTTCATTTCAGTCACTAAGCATGACATCTCATCGTGCTCATCAATGAACCTGGCGTATGTATTGGTGTATACGAATGGTCTTATTGGCTACGTGTATTGGTTGAGCGAGCTGTTTGGTCTCGAACTGCGTGACGTCACATTAAGCATTTTGGTTTCATTTCTTCCTTGGGTTCCACCTGTTTTTTGTAAGAATACTAGTTAAACCGTTAAAATACAGACCGATTCTGGTCAAATTATTATCATTCTAATCCTTCCCAAACCTTTTTATGCTTGAAAATTAGGCAGAAGTACATATTTTCACATAATAAATATTTTTATTTAACCAAAAGAATAAGAAAGTATTTTACTTTCAAAATCCTTTAGGAAATATACTCCAAAAGCGCTTAAATATTAAACAATTCATTAAATAACTCGCAGGTTTCAAAGCGTTCGGAGGTGTTCGAAGGTGTTCAAAAGCGTTCGAAAGTT
>VNJZ01007244.1:638-79332 GCA_008042795.1 Drosophila asahinai | reverse complement strand
GTTGGACGGCCTGCATTGCCATACATCACTGTGGACGGCAGTCCACGTAGTGACGATGAGCACCGAGACTGTGGTGCGCAAGGAGACTACTCTATACAGCCGTAGAATTGAAAATCTGCTACGATAGTCCGATCAGAACCATTTATATCTTGATCGAAAGGTATTGTAAACCTCTTTGAAACTGCATACTAAGATTTTTCAAAAACGGAATAGTTTAGGAGAAATGGGAGTGAAAGTGCGAAATTGAAAATTTGAAAAATTGGAGCTATTGGGGACGGTGGAGCAAAAATCCCAAAATTTTTAATGTTGTTGTGATCTAGCTTTAAATACGCTTCGAATGACACCTCGATCATCCTGATCCGATACCCCGTTCAAAAGATATCCAATAAACAAGATTTTTTTGGGAATATTTTGCGAGTATTTGGTTTAAAAAAGAGAGAATCAAAAAAACAAAATTAAAATTTTATTTTAAAAAAAAGGTAAGACAATCTCAATTTTCACGTTGTTGTTTTATATTTCAATTATATTTTATAATTAAGAAACAAAAAAAATTATTCAACAGTTACACTGAAAAAAAAAATTATTTTAAAAAAATTAAAGGCGGTACCACGCCTTTTTTTCTTAAAATATATTGATTTAGTGATCCTAAACTTAATTTAAAAAACAGATCCCTAATATGTTGCTTCGTTTTGAAGTTATTAATTAATGCCACAAAAAGTGGTCGTTCAGCCCATAGTGCGCTGGGAGGAGTTCATTTGTATGCGACGCGGCAGCACAAGAGAGAAAACTAAAAAACAATTTGCATACAAAATGAAAAAAGAAAAGCGCATGTAACTAAATATGTAAAACTAAATCAACAACGGCACAATAATAGTAATTATGTTAATTATGCCTGCTCACACTCACACACAGCCAGTCTCTGAACAGACACAATGATGCAACAGTCGGTTCTGAATGCGTGTGTGTCTCTGTGAAAACTTTCTACTTGCCTTCATGTCCTTAATACAAATTGGCACAGTAACTTGAAGATCCAAACCAAAACTTTTGCTGGCGTCAACTTATGGTAAATTCTAGTAGAAGTACAAAGAATTTACAAGGCTCTACTGTCAGATTTATTCTGGATTTTGTTATTAAAAAGGTGTGGATGAAATTCTCCCCTATTAAATACATATTTAAAGTATCAGAATGTAAAACAGAAGCCGAGTATTTGGATATGTTTTACAAATTAATATTTATTTTCACACAACAAATTCTAAATATATTTAAATCCACAAGATTAAAAGCAAATAAATGTAGAAAAGCAGATGATTTCCCTTGATACTTAAATCTTAGGCCTTTCCCCTAAGCCAAGCCCTCGAAGATAGTGGAAATACCCTCTCGGAAAAGTTCATTACGGAATGTTTTAATGAATGAGCTAAGCTTTGGTTTGAGCCTGAGAATTGCAGCCTCGTGTGGCAGCTTACTTAAATAACTGAGGGAATGAACGGGTGTGTGAGTGAGTGAGTGGGTAAGTGGGGCTGAGTGGCATGTGTGTGTGGGCCGGGGACGGGAGGGAGTGTTAAATGAATGCAATGAATTATGCATGAATTACTGAGCAAATGTGCTCATCGCTTTTCCTACAAAGGCACACAACTCATACACTCTCATCCCAGCACAGCCCAGCCCGGCCACGGAAACACAAACAGGTAACAACTACTTGTGCAAACTAACTGAGAGCCACAGTCGCATTTGTTTAACCCACTCTCACACACAGACACACAGGGACGGGCTTAAGCCTTGTGTCTCTTCTGGGTCTTAGGCACTCTAAATATTTAATAGAACTTTTCCCCAAAATCCTGCCCATTGATTCGAATGCGAGCATTTGCAACTTGCTAATTTATTCAAATTATTTACTCATTGCCTTGGTCTAATGTGTTTGCCTGTCAAACAGGACCTCTGATCTTTATTTACTCCTGGCCAAGTTTGTAGCAATATTTATATGTATACTACATAGAAAATTGTCCATGTTCAGACTGCCCACTTGGCCTTAAAATGAGCAATTAGGTTCGATTTCTCCATTTTCTGTCTGTTTGTGCAAATATTTCTATAAGCTGATTATTGCATTGAGTTTTTGGCGACTAATAAGGAAATCTATTGGAATTTGCGCCGGCTGTGGAACGAAATTTAAGCTGATTGTTTTTAAATACAGGAATCAATTGAAACATGCCTACTAAAAAAATCATGAAGCGCTTTATTCTATAATTGGAAAAGTACAATTTTTACTAAATATTATAGAGCTCTGGCGAATGTAAAATTCATTTTTTGCGCATTTAAGCGTCTTAACAATGCAAAAAGGAGGGGAGCTAGTGTAAGGGCCATATCGAGTATACGCCATGCTGGCCCACAAATAATCCACAGCCTTTGTGCCAGTCGAGCACTTCTAATTGACAAAATAAAAAGAGAAAGCCAAAGCATATTAAAAATTCATTAAATAGAAAGCAAGCAGAGGCAGACAGTTTAAGCAGGGCGACAAACACAACTGGCAAAACTGGAAACCGGGCTAAACTGGGGCATAATAAATGCTCGGTTTGCCTGCGCAGGACTCGCAGCCAAGTGGAGTGTGTGTTTCGCCAAGTAGCTACATGCAGCCTTAAGGATACCATCAATCTTCGTTCCTGCCACCACCAGCACACTGACAAATTGTGCATCCAATGTATCTGTATCTGTGTATCTGTAGCTGGGCCACAACACACAATATATAGAGAGAAATCGCACATATTGTGTGTCTAACGAGTTAATCGCAGTTGCAGCTCAACTTGTGACAGTTTTGCACCAGCCGAGCTAATAAGAAACAACAACAGCAACGGCTCGGCACTAAACTCTTCCCCCACATGAAAATCATAAATCACACAGCAGCAGCAGCAGCGACAACGACAGCGATGAAGAGGTTTTCCCCAAGTCACGGGCACAACTTTCCCAGGGAAAACTGCCCTGCCCGAAATGTTTAAGCTTCCACAAATTGTCAAAGTCAGGCAAAACACAAGCGCACGTAGCTGTGGCCTTGTGGTGCCGACTTGAGCCATAAACTTGACCATGTGTCGATAGCCAGGATCCAGGATCCAGAAGCCAGGATGACCGCCCTAGCCAGGAACATGTTCGAAAGAGTTTGCCCTGCACCCAGAAAAATATTTAATATCTTTCTTGTTATTATAGCAGAGCTACAAAATGTATGTGGTGTTAATTCATACATTTTCTATATTGTGTCACTTGTCACCATTTACCTAAAATGTTACAGAACAAATTTGAGAAGCAATTTCTTTGCGTGTAACAAGCTTGCTCTATTTCTGTGTGACTTTAGCCAACTCGTTTAAAGTGCAACGAAGCTTTATTTCGACTCGAGAGTGTTTGATGGCATTGCATCGATTGCTGCATTCAGCGTTCAGCTTAAATGGATTACGATAATGTCCCATCTTCAACGGGATCCCAAGGTGTTGAGTGAATTAACGTCCCACACACCCACAGACAGATGGCAGTTTTCGGGATTTTTTGCAGCTTAGCATGTGAATGGATGCCAGGAATCCTGGGCTTCGCTTCCAATTGAATTTTCCCTCCTTAGAGTTGCTCCGACTCAAAGAGGACTGAATGATTAAGGGGGCTTGGTTCTTAATTCACCGGCATGCCATTCCCCAGAGAAGGTGATGATGGGCAAACGAACCAAATATTATGACAATGCGAACTGGGGTTCGGTCGAAGGTTATACCAGCCTGAGTATGCAGAATGTGATATTTGAATTTCTACCACTTCTACCTCAGCTGGTTTATTCCTGGTCTGGTCTGCATTTCCCAGATAGCAATTGTCCAACTAGGGTAGCCAAAATATTCCAGATTTTCCTTTTACCTTTCATCCACCTCCACTGGCTCCTTTGTTGGTACATATATTTTTTGTCGGTAGTTTTCTTAATTTGTGCCAATTTCTGTGCCATCGACACTTCAGTCGGAGCTTTGGCATGTGGATTTTTATGCAAACTATGCCAGAAATTGCACCCAACTGAACCATTTCGCCACTGCAATTTTGTATCAATACGGGGGAGCGACGGCGGCGGCGGGTGGCCCAAATCGAAGGCCAAAAGAGCCAGTCAAGCGGCTGGAAAAAGAGCAAAAACCGTAAATATTGCACCGAACGGAAATGCTTTGCAGGAGGAGCAGCAGCAGCAGCAGCTTCAGCCCAGAGATCGCTGGAGCAATACTATATGTGTGCTGATTGTATTTCATACACACGTAGCATTTTTATGTCGGAAAAGGGGTTGGGGTCCCCTGCTCGTATTGGCCACACTCGCACGTATAAATACGAGTGTAAATCTGCAGGGGTGTGCGTCTGGGAATTGGTTTGCATTGCGGCTCTATTATGGCGTTGAATGGGGAAAAAATACTTTACGAAAAATGTCATAACTACAGGATGTACAGATAAGAGCACAGACGTTGATGGAAGGCATTCAGATGCTAGGGATGTAAATTTGAATATGTGTAAATGGGAAACCCTTGTAATATATACAAAACAAAACCAGGAATTGTTGGCTATTTGGGTTTATAACAAAGATTTACCCAAGTGAAAGTAATATCCAGGTCGGTTCTATGAAATATTGTTTTGTCTGCAACTAGTCCTAGTATCAAGTACTAAGGCTTATCATTGTTTCAGAGAGCAAATTGAAATGTCCAAAGCTAATATCTTGAAAAATTCAATTTATTTTACCAGCTCAAATATTTTATATTTTAATATATATATTTTTAGTGGGGATTTTTGTTACTGATACGATTCCTTGGGCTGCACAACTAAAAGGCGGCCTGATGGCCCTCTTAATTTTCTGCGGAGTAATTCCGCAATGCCCTAAAGACCATATGTGTATCATGCTGGCCATCTCATTGGCTTTATGTCGACCACGTGTGAGTGGCCGGCCAGGATGCGTACGTGCCAGGGAGTGTCCAGCAGCAGGGAACGAATCACACATAAAATTTATTAGAAATTTCAAATCAAAGTGAAAAGTGACCGCTGTCAGCCGGCTGAGCCGACGCCGCCGCCGCCGCAGTCCCAGAATATATCCATCCAGCGCACTTTATACCCATCCGTTATACGTTATACGTTATATTGTATGTGCGTTCGTGAGACCTTTTAACGCATTTTGTCCCGTTTCTTGTTTCTCTTTGCAGCTACCAGGATATCTTGCACATACCGACGGCGCTCACGCAATTTTCAACATCATTGGGTCCAATTGTCGATGGACATGTAATACCAAATCAACCGTACAAGGTCATGGGGCATTATACGGAGCACTTCAGCCGGTTTGTTAAGCAATTCCCTCCCCATCTAAATCCACATTCCACATCCACATCCACAGCCATTCGAAATGCTTTTCCCTTAACCTAAACCTTTGCCAATTCCTTTGCGTTTGATATTTACTGGCGGACCGTGCTTTGGGGAGCTGTCAAACATTCCTTTTATTTCCTCCACCGGGCCGGGCCGGGCAGACAGCTCACCGGACTATTTATTGTGCGTTACTTGATTAGACGTCTGGTATTTCTTTTTCGATCCGTGCCTTTGGCCTCAGGTGAAGTCAAATCGTCTGTGAAAATCGAGGCTTCGGCTGGCCATTTAACACGGCAATTTTGCGTTGGCGTTGTCGTTGGCTCAGCTATCATCGAGCAAATTACGGCTCGAATGTCACTTGTTGGCTCAATATGAGAAAAACAATCCTCTCAACACGCGTGGGGCGCTACTTTTAGTCCAGTGATTACACAGCGACCTTGGTCCATGCCTGGCGTTATCCCCAAGGCGATATTTACGGGCCGAAAGTGGGTTCAGCTGCGGTCAAACTGAAGGTGAAACATTAAAAGGCAATAGAAATGTGGAGTCTACATCTTCAGCTATATCTAGTCCAATCCCTTGAAAGGAATATCCTTCACTTTGGGCTACCTTTCTCTGTGTATTCACATAAAATTCAATAAGCCCCAAAACAAATAATAGGCTGGGGTCGCATCAAAAGCATCAAGCTACTGTGAGGGATTGGGCCCCGTTGCCCCCTTGTAAATTACACCCATCCATCAATCAATCGGGCAACAAGTAATAACTCAACTCCTCGCAGGACTCTTCCGCCATCCGGCACTCGCATTTTCCCGGAGGACATTAGGGCACGTGCTGCTCAGCCATTCAGTCAACCTAACACGGTATAATCTAATAAAATGCGTGATTAATTTGATTTTAATTGTTATCCTTTTGCAAGTCAAACGTATTTGACACGCAATACCGGGAAAAATAGAATAATAGCTGCCAGGAAGAGCCATTAATTACGGCGAACAGACACAGGTCTCCGGCTCCGTCTCCGGAAAGGCAGGTCACGGATAAGTTGGGCAACTGCAGGGGAAGCACGTTTCACACGGCCGGAGTTTCTGTCCGGAGCGGTTCCCCCCGACACTTTCTGTGGCTCTTAATCACCTTAATCAGCGATGACCAGGGATTAAAGCCTTCATCGCCGAGCGTAGGAGTGCAGGAAAGTGTTGCTACGAGCATCGCTCAAGAGTCCGATGGCCATTCCATTGGCAGCGCCGTCTCCATTCAATTTACCAAGTTTTGCAGCAGAAGCTTTGCATTTACTTTTATCGAAGGAAACTTTCCGGCCCCAACTTGAGCGGAACTTTTAATGCCCTGTCCACGGCGCAACAGGATGACAATGCCCAGCTGAGGGACCTGGGTGGGACCCCGGGGATACGGGGCGTAAAGTGTGGAGATTCGAGTGGAGTGGACCACTTTTCAAAGACGAGCACCAGTCGCACCATTTATCAGGCGGCGTAACAAGTAACGCCACAGGAGCGAGAGCTCGTTTTATTTTAGTGCTTTTAACTGCGTTTTATGGGAATTCATTGGCCTGTTGTTGGCCCGACCATGCAAAACGTGCAGTGTGAGAAAAATTATACAGTTGAGTTGGTAATAATAATAATAGGTAAACATTTTTTAAGGGAAATGCGTACATAATACCCTATACGGCTCTCAATTTTTTAAGTTTTTTTCAGTTAATAGTATACCAAGGTCGATTAAATTCTGAAAAGTGGCCCCGCGTTCCTTAAAGTCAGCAATATACCGCTCAAGATGAGCGCTTTATCTACAATGTACAAGCAAAGCCACATCAAACCTTTATAACAGGGACCAGAACCGATAAAAAAAAATTTATAGATTTAAAATCTTTTGAACTTAAAATAAGGAACTTGCATATTAAATATTTAAACAATTATCACATCGAATTCTTATTTTTAGCAGATAACTCCACTAAGAACTATAAAAACTTTAAAATTAAAATCAATGTAACTCTCAACTTAACAATAAGATTTAAATAATTTTATTTACGTTTTTCCTCTGATATTTTTTCAGTGTTTAACGCTAGCTTTAATTCACCAGAGCAAACACAAACTATGCATGTTGACCGCCCCGCTCCCTACCTCCTCACTGCCCTGACCATATCTCGCTATCTTACTCACTCCAGCTGCCCTTTTCTCTCCCACAGTTATGATTTATTATTCGGCATCACGGAGTCAGAATCCTATCACACACTGGCCGCATTAGCACTCGAGGAAGGATTACGTGAAAATGAACGCGATAATTTATTGCGCTTCTATATGCAGAGCCGCTTTGATGTACGCCCCGATTTGGCATTGGCTGCCACGCTGAAGAAGTAAGTGAAATTTATGCTCGCTTTTATGACGGTGGCCAATGCAAATCCCAGCCCACAGACCTAGCTTCAGGCCAAAGCCAAATAACCGTTCAGGCACGGAAAGAAATTTATAAGTGGTATTAGGTTTCTAGCTGTAGAGATTAGTGTGATTGTTGGTATATTTTAAAGAATTTAAAGATGTATTTAGAGAAGCACAAAGTAGATATATTTTAAACAGGTGTATTTAATGCCAAAATGTGAAATGGAGCAAAATGTTTCAGAGCTGTCTAAATCGGAATAGATAAATAATATTCCTATGTTATTTTCATTTTTTTCTTACACAAAAATTTTTTAATTACTAAATATTCGCAGAAAAAAACAAAATTATTAGGGGTGTCCCAAAAAATTTGTGGCGGTTTAAAATCACTTTAAAAGGTGTCTAAAATTGTGCAATAAATTGTTTTATGAACCAAATTAAGTTAATTTGTTAAGCTAATTTGTTTCCATTTTTACTATGACGCAGTTTTTAGACATATTTTTGTGGTTTTAACTACCTTTTTATGTTAGCTATTGTCAAAAAATTCTGAAACCCACCCCGATTTATTCACGTGCAGTAATAACTTACTTTGCATTTAACATAGTTGCTGGAGTGAGCGATCCGATTGAATGGTTTGCATGGATGTATGTTTGTAAGTACACGGCCATATCGTTCATCTCAATTAGAATTGTTTATGTGGGGCAATTTGTTTGCTAAGTGCCGCGGATTAGCGACGCCTGCCTGGAAATGTTGCCTAGGCAATTTACTCCCGGATTGACGTCACCGGGAATCCAGTGGAGCCGAGCGCCGGCTTTAAGGTTTCATTTTGGAATTGAAATTTATTCGGGACGGAAATTGCTGAAAGGATTTCGTTCTTCGTATCTCGAATTTCGGATTTCGGGCTTGTTTAGAAACTCTTTGGAACTGCCGCCATAAATTATAATAAGCGAGCGACTCTACTGATCCGGAGAGCTGCCACAGGAGAGCACTATTATGTCACTAGCTGGCTACTTATTACTGCGAGCTGTTGACATTCCCCCGAGACGACATTACTCCGTTCATTTCGGGAAAACAATGCCAGTGACTATCTCATTTTCGCAGCACTGTCCTTTGGCTGTCTCCCTGCCACTCCCTTCCGCTCCCTGTCTGGGGGGCGAAGGAAACTTTTGTGTGCAATAAATAAATTGCACAATGCACAGCAGTGACCTCCTGGCACTGGCCCGGGCAAAGCTCCCGCCCACGCCCCTTCAATGTCAGCGCTTCTTGCATCCTCCGAAACAGCTCCTGAGCTGGCTTTTTTTCGGTGGCATCCTATAAAGTTATTTGCACAAAAGATGCAATTGTTTCCAAAGATGCACAGCAAGGATTATAAACGGAATGTCCAGGCAATGCAGCATGTGGAAGTGAAAATCCTTGTGTGAAAATTAAAAAAACGAATTTTGTATGTGCTTGCACTGGGATTCAATATTAAAATATTTTTAAAAATTAAATCCCTTGTCCTTAAAACAAGCTGTTCCATCGATCTCTTCTAGGGTGGGATTTGTAAAAGGCTTAGTTTTTGTTCGGAAATTGTTTTGCTATTTATCAGCATTTAGTTCACAGCTTTATGGGCATTTTTTTCACAGACGAAAGGAAATTTCTAATATGGATTTATGTGTTTGCTAAATGGCTTTAAGGTAAAAATAATACTTAAATGGTTTGCTCAGGGTTTTGTAATAAAAGAAGCACATTACATTTTAATCCCTCTCAGGCATTTCCCACTTTTAATTATAAACAATATCTTCGTGATTAGGTATCTTTTAAATTCCCTTTAATTATTAGAAAATTTTTTGAATAGCTTCAATAAAAAGTGTAACAAAAATAAACAGTTAATTCTTAGCAAATTATATTTTGTATAAATTTTAAAACAATTTAAATATTTCACATACTGTAAACATAATTATAACCAATAACTTCGTGATTAGGTATCTTTTAAATTTCCTTTAAGTATTAGAATATTTGTTGAATGGCTACAATAAAAAGTTTCTCAGAAATAATCAGTAAATTCTTAGCAAAAATATATTTTGTATTAATTTTAAAACAATTTCAATATTTTACATACTATCCATTGATGTATCCTTTAAAAATAGTTGATTGATTTTTCTGTAAACTTACCATAATTGTTTGGTAAGGCTACAGGCCAAATATAGCAGCCTTCCGACTGTCTCAAGATATCAGGAAGCGTTACCAGGATGCAAGCTTTGTTACCAACTTCAAATACCCCTTCTTGAGTGTCCAGGAAGCGAGCCAAAGCGATCTAAGCTGCAGGCACTCGCTCGTAGCGGATAACAGCAATAACACCCGCAACAGCAGCACACCCTAACGGCTTGAAAGGCAACAACAGCGACAACAGTAACAACAATGGCCATAGCACCAATAAGAATAAACAACAAACAAGCAACAAAAAACAAAAAACAAAACAACACCCACAACTGAGGGAAAAAGGAAAGGACAAACAAACGATTGAAAGGAAGTTCACACAATCAACAACAGATGCGCTTTTTCACATACGAATAACTGAACATGGAAACTCTCCAGGGGAAATTGTTTTGTATGACGTTGCTGCTGCTGCTGGCTGGTGGGTGTTGCTGGTGGTGTGTGGGCGAAAAAGTTGGTGTGGCAGCCTTTCAGGCTCTGCTAGCACATATTTGGAGCTTTTCTCACTCGTCCGTTAACTGCATCCCACTGGCAATGCTTTGTTGTCCGTCATTGAATTAAATGGCAGCCCGGGCCGGACCAACGGCGGACCAACGGCGGACCCACGGAGTCATTGACAGACAGCCGCGCTTTTTGTTTCGTTTCATTTCATTTGGAGTCCGCTTTTCCGACGTTGGTGTCTCCCAAGTTAAGGGATGTGCACTTTGCACTTGTCTCTTTGTTCGATGGTTCAACACGACATCTACGACAATCAATGCCGCGCCGCAGGACGCCCTTGAGGTCCTTGCTCCTTTAGGCCCAATACATCAATGGAATTATCAAATATGGTGGCGGTGCATTCTTGGTCCACACTCAAGGGAAATTATCTTGAATATGATCCAAGAAGTTATCAACAATATATACTATTTTCCTTTTCCCTGGGGCAGCTGGTGAGGCTTCCTTTAATTTATTTCCTTGAGCTGATCCACCTGGTAAGCGAGCTAATTCGAAATGGCTTTGACACAGCATCAGATATTCGCCCTTAGACATATTTATGACTTCCCTGGTAATCTCTCGAGTTGATTGCATTTCATTTTGCCGCATCGGGCTTATGATTTCCCATAATCCGCCTTTGAGGCGCCTTAAAGCGCATACAATTGCTTCCGCCGCCGTGCCTTGATTTCATTTAGGCCACGCTCAAAGCGAGAGGCGACGCAAAAGGACCCTTGAATGCACTTATTTATATGCACTGCATATCCTCTTTGCCGACGGCCATTTTATCCGGTGCAGTGTCGCAAGTTTTAGGGGCCTCTGCGTTGGTAACTTTTAGGCATTGCGCCACTTTCAACAATTTTTGGTTTATGGCAGGCTACGTTCAGCACCCCCGGTCCCCGAGCGAGGCTAGGGAGCTGGGGGTTAGAGCTGTTATCCGACCCCTTTTAGCATGCCCGAGCCGTGTTTCCATGGCTGCGTTTAATGGCTGGTCAGATACAGTTACAGACACTACAACACCCGGATCGGGGTGGGAGAGTCCTCCACCTAATACTTCTCCGCCCTCACACATGTGGCCCTAAAAATTAGCTACTCCAACGTCAAACAACAACAGCACGCCGGCCAGACAATGGCTTAAGACTGGAGAGGGGGCCCACAGCAGAAAAGCACAGCGGGAAAAGAATAACAGTTTATATTTAGTATAAAGCCTATGTTGAGAGGGGCTTGAACTATTTTATAAAAAGCAGATGCTAATCTAGTTTCTAAGAGACATTAATTACCACACATTAATTACTTCTGCGGTGAGGAAGCTCATAAAATTATTATTATTCTCAGTTACACATTTTATTATCAGCACTGAATATGCTAAGCATAAACTTATGCCCACCTCAACTGACATAATCATAAAATATATGAAAGATATTTGCAAATTTAGCCCTCGTAGGACTATTATTTTTTTCACAACAAACTTTTCATCACGTCTAAGTTTCGAGAAATACGTGGCCAAATTGCCAAAAAGTTCACGTTTTGCAACTTTTTAAAGCCTAATAAAAGCTAGTCCCAGAGTGGGACAGGCAGCTTTAACATTGAACTTTGCCATTTAAATTCAGATTAAAGTTTTAAGGAAATGTTCCAATATTTAGAGCTTACTCAGACTGATTTTTATCCGTGTAGGTTCAGTGCTGCATGTTAATGAGTTGCCTGCCTGGCTATTGCCAGAAATTGTTTCTGGGGCCATTGCCTAAATAGCTTTGTCCGCTCCCCAAATGCCCTCAGGTGGGTGGTCGTATGTCGGTGTGGGCCTAATTGCAGGTGTGTTTGATTTACACTAGCCAAGAAATTGGCTATTTTGGCATTACCGTAGCATTCTCCGTGTTCTTTTAAACGCTAAGCTGACACACATTCACCGAGCCAGTTGGGATTTATGGCCCCATCGAAAATGTCTACCGGTTTCTGGCTGCTCTTTGGGCCCTGAGAAGGGAAGGCTGTCCGAGTGAAAAGGCAATTATTTAGCCCTGTATCCGTATCTTGTACTTGCGGCCACAGTCGACTTCCCAAAAGGATTTAGGTCTGAGGATATACACTAGCCCTTTTCGCAGAGAGAAAAGCCTTCAGAGATGCTTAAAGCGTCACTAAAGCGGATCTCCTTCTCTTTTCATGGCAGGATTTGTCGGATTTCTTTAGAAAATTACAAGTGAAAGTGTTGCCTCTAAAATCCATTCAGCAATTAAGTTTCTTTCCAGCAAATTTAAAGTTTTCTGTAATCCCACCTTAGTCTTGCTTAATCTTTGTTGTAAACACAAGCTCAAACTCAATGGAAACTAATTGAATGAATACAAAATTAATTCAAATAGAAATCAATTTATCCCCCGACTGTGAGAAAGAAATGTGAATCGTTTAAAGCAGTTGTGTAATTTAATTGAATATTCATTTATATCCCAGAAGGTACTGGTGTCAATTTACTTTGCTTGAGCTCCATTGTCGCTTATCTCCGGCTCATTCCTCATTCCTCATCGTCTTGCCTGTTTTGTAAACTGTTGCTTAGTCGCTTAATCCCTGGCTTATCTGTCCGAGACACAATTGACCCAACTCAAAGTGTCGCTGACAGCTTTATATTGTCGTTTTAATTTCAGCCATTTATAAACCGCAACGTTGAGCGGCCTCTTTAATTACCCGGCAGCCGCAAAAGTTGTTTACTCCTCAGTCCCGCGCTCCACACAGATAACGGAGCCCTCGAGGCCTGCGGGAGGGTCGGTCAACAATGCTGCGGGGCCCGCCAGCAGACGCTTAATAGCGTAAACTTATTTATTATAATATTATTTACAAAAATATGCAAAGCAACGCTCGGGTCAGCTCGGTGATCCTTGGCGACAGACGGCGCCCGTTCGTGCGTTCGGGTCGCTTTAATTTATCGTCCTCGGGCCGTGCCGCAGGACGCTGCATACATTATGGGTAGTGATGGCCCCCCCGTGGACTTTAAATATGTTTAAAATAGCTGAAGGCGACAAAGGCAGAACTAAGGGATCTTTTTTATTAGATAAAATTTGGGATTTATTATCACATTTTTACAAAATTATAGAACTCTTCAGGCAAATAAGAAATAAGTTTTTCCAAGGAATGGTAGAATATAAACACAGCTTTGTCCTGTTCATAACTGATTTATTAATAACTATTTCATTGAACGCTATGCTTTCTTAAGCTAAGCATAGCTTCTTAAAAGATTGATTAAGTTTAACTAAAGACCTCATATGCGGGTAATATCCTCTTTTCGCGCTTTAAAAATACTTATATTTCCGTGATAATAGCCAGCTCTGCAGCACTGATTACCGAACAATGCCAGGACAATGATGTGGGCGTGGCCTTGGTGATGGTAGTGAGTGCGCGGGAGGCGATGAAAAAGCCATAAACTTTAAAATGGCATTGTATGCTGTTACCCCGTACTCTCGCCGCTTTAATATGCTGGCTAAATATGCATTTGGTTTCCAGCTGCTCCTGCTCGCTCGTATCCATATCCATATATCCTTGTATGACTGCATCCTTGCGTCCCCAGCGGCAGCGGCATCTTGAACCAGTTGCTCCCGTTTTATTTGCCAAACTTCCGTCGTAAATTTTGCGCTGCTGCAGCTAGTGCAGATGTATGGAGCGCTCCCCTTCGCTTTCTGCTTTCTGGTTTTTTTTTTCCTCAACGGCTCGGAACGTGTTGTTTACACGCTGAAACATCATAAATTACATGCGTGCTTTTTGCCACTCCTCTTGTGTGTACGCGGGCTCAGAGACTCAATCTGGCTCAGTTGCGGCGATTGTCCGGGGCCATCCCCTGGCCCCTGGATGGCCACGCCCCCTTTGCGGAGGCAATCTGCCGCTGACATGCATTTTCGGAGAACTTTCGATTATGCAACCGGCCGAGCTGCGTTCCCCAAGCCCACGCAATTATTTACTTTGCATATTTCAGTGTTTTTGTTTGACGGGCAAATATGAAAATGGCGAGCATTTTGAGTGGAAAATTCATTCATGAAGTGCGAACGCCTCAGCCTCTTGAGTAAACTCGTTTAATTTTCGGGAAAGTTTCAAGGCAGCTATCTCATAACTTTGAATGCGGCCTTTAAAGCCTTCCATTTTAAATTCTAGCAGTTTATAAAAACGTTTAATTATAATTCGTTAGGAAAACGGTGTTCAATGGATATTGTCAGAGTACTTCATCCAGTGAATCGTTTAGAAATCCCAAATAAGAAATGAAAAATAATATAATTGCTGGGACATCAAAATAAATTTAAAAGTTCACTTTAAATTTAAACCAAGCTCTTAGGTCAGCCTCTAGAATTTGTTTAATTCATAATTTTATCTGTAAGTATTTACTTAACCACACACAATTGCTGCAAGTAATTTAAATACTTTTCTAAATGATCTCTAGCATAACTATGCTTACACATTTACAGTATGTAGGTACGGTAATTTTAACTTTTCAACTCTGCTTGCTCCCCAACTTTCACTTTCCACACAAAAGCAAAAGCTAGACACAGTGCTTTAATCCGTTTTCAAACCGCACTTGCAGCCTCTAAACAGCCAGACCGCTTATTACATCCTGTGCTCATCCAACGCGCCTCAACTTTGCTGCTCTGTGTACACATAGACACACACATGTGCATGTTGAAGTGTAATAAAATGGTGCTTATTGCATTGTGAGCGGCATAAATATTCGCACACACGCGCCCAGAAGCACTCGCTGGGATGGGATGTACTCGTATAGTCGGCTGACTATGCTCCCCGAACGCCGCCGTGAGTGGTCGCCTTTCCCAGGCGAGTTGCAGTTATTCATAATCGTTTGTCAGTGGAGGACTTTAATACATATTTGCATGTGTGCGCCCGTGGCAAATACTGGCCAACACCCATATCAGCGCACAGCACACACAGACGTAAAGCGACCGCAGGATGCGGCGAAGCAATTTTGGTAAACGCTTTTTGGGCGGACAAGGCGGCGTATACGCAATATATTATATTATATTCCGCACTGACCAGAAATTGTTGTAAACATACGCGGGCGCAATAAATAATTAAAATCTGGCATTCGGCAATGCTGTGAATTGTTAAATTCAACAATTACCATGTCGACTAGTGTATTAGTGGCGAGTTTGTGTTTGAGAAGATTAGATCTGTCCGATGCAGACTAATAGCAAACTTTGTGGCTTTAAAATTGGATTTCTCTGCATTTGAGTTCTTTAATAAAATCCTTAATAAATATGAAAAACATCTTAACAAAACATGCCTTAAATTTAAAAACAAGCTTAGTGTGCGCATATTTATTGATTAGTAGTTTGTACCTTTTACCTTACATAGATGGAATAAATGGCACCCATTCCTGCTCTCAGTCATTAGGGATCTGATTGGAGAAGCAACCTTTTCAGAGAGCTCACACACATCCTGCAGAGCCTTAACTATTTAGCCCGGCTGCCGAACAGCCCGCAGCATCGGCTGAACACTTAATGGGCGACCCTCGTATCCTCATAGCCACCCAGCCTCTTAGCCTCGCTTCCCCGCATCCGAGCCACGTTAAGTGGGGTTCATGAACTCCCACTATTCCCTGATCCACCGCAACGGTCGGGCATTAACGCCAGTTAGTGTTCCGCATCCTTGTTGGCGTCTATATAGATGACTCGAGTTGTTTCGCTCAGCTTGTTGTGTTTGCGGGCGTATCGGATGCGAGGGTTCTGGGTGATTAAATGGATTTGATTTCCCCTTTTTTCACGCACTCTTCCGAAACTGCCGGCTGCCGGCAAACTGTGATTTGAACCCGTGCTTAACATATTTGAGGTTGGACTCCATTTAAAGCTAACTCAATTTTTATTTGCCCCGGGGTGTGTATTAAAATTTCTTTAACTTCGTTAGGGATCCAGCGTATTTCACGCAGTTTAATGAAAGCGCAAGGATATTTGTCCACTCGTTTGAATGCTGCGAAAATGCCATTAGCAGCATATTCTCATTCCATGCAATTCCCGCTTAATGCAATTTAAAATCAAATTGCATTTTATACGAAAGACTCTCCTGCTCTCTCTCTCCGTCCGCCCGTCGTACTTCATTAGCAAACTCCTCGACAAATTCATTATGGCTCTGCAGCTGCCAAAAATCTAGGGCACTGGGAAATTGTGCACCCGAGTGAGGCAGCCGGAGACCAGACATCCCGGACAGAAGTACGGCGAACACCTCCGTCTGTCCCAGTCTGTGTTGCCTCCGTATCCGTATCCGGCAGATGCCTGCGTGTGCGACTGGGCGACTGTGTGACTGTGCGACTGTACGACTGCGAGTGTGTTCTGACGGCAAAGTGTTTGTTTGAGTGCGGAAATATTTAAAGTGTCACATACGCTCTTCGGAAATTAAATGCGAGTGTTACTTTACGCTCCAGAAACGAGCAGCGGAAGTCGGCGACCTACACTGTGCCGCCAAATTGGGGGAAAACGTCTTTCAAGTGGCTAACCGCACAGCCTGCGAGCGGATGCTAATTTACCCAGATCTTAATGTGAGTCCTAATCGCATTGTTAAATTTAGTTGCTTTGGTGGTTGGGAATGCTGGATATTCAACTTATTAAAGGGAAGAAATAATTTTAAAAAAAATGTTTAAATGCTAAAAGAATAGATATAAAAGTATTTACTTATGCTTTTATAGGCTTAAACTCTTCTAAAAAATTTTCTAAAATTAAATTCCATTGAAGCAAAAGCGTGAATTTCTTTAAATTTCTAATTCTTTCCATTTTCCAGTATTGTATTGCCAAATTTGATCACACTCCTGTTTGGTCCCCAAATGGTCATTCCTTGGGTCTCCACTCAAAGTGCGAAATGGGGCAGTGCGCTGGGCTGAGGCAAAGCCATCCAAGAGACGCTCATAGCTTTGTTAACCCCTTTCACCTGCTATTTGTTTCGGGCTTTGTTGTGTGTGCGGTGTATGTTTTGCACTGCATACTTTCGAGTGTTTGTTGTGCATATTTCCGGTGGCCATTTGTCGGGGGGCGTTTGTGTGTGACTGCGACTGTTCCCGGATTCCAGTGTGTATTGGTGTTTCGAGTGTTGTGCGGTTACTTTTAAGTGTTTTCGTATGTTTGGCCGCCTCTGTGGGCTGTTGTGCGGTGCGGTATACGTACCATTGTCGCCTAAATACACACGTATATAATATATGTAGTATATATTTAATTATATTGTCGGTGGAACAACTGCTTTCGTTTATACAACTTTCGGGGCAGAGTTATGCTCGGAACAGTTCCACTTATTGTTTGTTTGTGGGGCACTTTAATCTTATTTCCTTGCCACCAACACCACACACGTTTCGGGTTTTGCATGTTTTCATGGGATTTCCCCATTGCACACTTGTCCAACTTTTAATTAAGCATTTGTGCTGGTCTGGGTAGCATTTGAAAATTGTTTGCACGACTTTTTGTTTGTTCTGGAGCGAATTTCGCGTGATTTCCAAATTATATTTGCCGTGACACATTTTGATGGCCAAAAGTTCGTCACTCCCCCCATCCAACGAAACGGAATTATAGCGGTTTGCATGCATTTTTAATTAAGTGAATGGCCGGGGGCGGTGATTCCGATGAGCTTATAATAATGCCACAGTACGGAATATAATGGGATCAAAGTTTTGAGCTGCTGCGGGAACTTTGACACATGCACGTTAGATTTAAATCTTTAAAACACACAACGGAGCCGCACTTCTCCTTGGATCTGCGTACACTTGAAGCTCACACTTTATTTATTGCGCATACGCATCGTGGGCCGTCAGCAAAACGCCCTAAGCGTTTGCTCAACCATGTGGGATTACATAATAGAAACCGCAAATAAATATAAAGCGAAGCTGAGCTGAGCTGCTTCGATTCTGATTCCGACTCGGATTCCGAATCCAAATGCAAACATGTGGCGTCTCCGGCAAGAGGAACTGGAGCTGAAGCGAAGGATACAAATGAGATCGGAATAATAGGATTGCGATTTTGCGTTTATAATTCAAAATAGCTGTAGAGTATTTTTTAATGTAACATTTAAAATACATTTAACTGATTAAGGAAACTTTTTTAAAAGTATAATAAATTTGTAGTAAATACCAGCCTTTCCTAGCTCTATACTTCTGCCTCCAACTGTGCTAGAGTTTTCCAGGAACCACCGCAAGTAGAGCAAGAGTTGGCCAACGAATGGCGTCTTGCGAGCCACCTTCGGCCATACGATCATAAGTGGCACTGTGCCCCCCACCGCGCTCAGCTTTGGCCCTGCTCGGGGCATCTTCACGGGGGGGCCGGCTCTGTGTGCTGTCTGCATGGAGGTCAAAGTGCATAACTTAAGTAGCCGACAATAAAATGCATAACATGGCGCACAAAACACAAACAGACAGAAGCCGGCAGCCAGCAGCAAGCAGCAAGCGGCAAAAGGAAAACTAAGTACAGACCGTACGAAAATGTGGAAAATATGGCTCTATTTATTTGTACATTAGGCCATGCCAGCCAAGACGTTGAAAAACCCGCCTGCCAGCCGTGCACATCCTTTTGGCCTTTGAGTGCGGGGGAGCGAGTGTGTGTCCTGTGGCATGTCGTACCTGCCTCAACAGCTGCTAGCAAAAGGCCAAGTGTTGTGCTTGACATGTAGTACACACAGCGCAGGGATTTCTGTATTTTCTGTTTTCTTTTTTTTTCATTCCTCGTCGTCGTCCTGTCTGCCTGTCGCTCCCGCTGCGCCATAATAATTTCATGCTGGGCTGGACTTAACCAGAAGCCTGTCGATTTATCTAATGCGGGAGCGGGAAAGTAACAAATTTATTAAGGAAAACAAAGCAGGCGGCGAGTTTAAAGAGGTTGCCATGGAAAAAGACTTGTCAGGGGCTCTTTAAATGTCTGGGAAGACAATGGAATGTCAAAAAGGTGTGGAGCCGCAAATTAAATAAGCAGGCAGCGGGAATTCTTTGAATATTTTTTAAAGAAAATTAAGACTTAATCAGCGCTAATGTCATTTTAAAAGTAATTATCATTAAATGGTTAAACAAAAGAAGTAAATATAAGGTAATGGGAAAATCTAAAGCAATAAGTTAAAGCCATCGGCAGGGCCATAAATGTTTTCCAAAAATTACCAATAAATTTCTATTAAACATTTATGTCCACGAAAAATGCATTAAATTGTTGTTCTTTGGGCCTGGGCAGGAGTCCGGCGGAATACTCGATTGCAATCAGCGAGACTCTCTTTGGTTGATTCGCGATTTTCGGCATTAGTCCCCATTGTTGTCCATTGTTTACTGTCCGCTGGGAGAGCTGTGCACAAAAGCCAACCGCGTAATTAAGCTTTACGCTGGGAGAGTAAATACGCAAACAGCAGCAGCACACTCGACGGCACGCACACCCATAACCGCAGCGAGCCACCAAATGTTAACAATGCACATTACGCATACGCCACGTTGCGATGATGTTCCGCTTGCTCCGTGCCCCACACTCACACATGGCCTCCTTTCACTCACTCTCTCTCTCTCTCCTTCTCTCTCGCTCTTTCTCCGCAGATACCAGGACATGTACAACAATCCGATTAAGGCCACTAATTTGGAGCACCGTGATGTGGTCCTGGACATTCTGTCCGATGCTCGAGTGGTGGGGCCGCTCCTGCAGACGGGCATGTTCCACGCGGATGTCAATCGGCGCAATTATATGTACGTATTCGGCCATAACAGCGCCACCGGACCCTATGCCCACGTAAGTATTAGCCGGCCAAACGGCGATTCCAATTACATACTCTACAGCGCATTTAATCTAAAAGCTCGCGGTTCAGTCTAAATAAACGCAGCATGAGTTGGCATCTAATGAGTTTCCCGATGTCCCCCGCTCTTGTCTCGTTTGCCTACCCAATAATGGAACAATAATGCTGAAAAGTTTGTGGCACTGGCCTGGCCTGGTGGCCGGTGGAGTTTAGTTGAGTCCATCATTGGTTGACGGTGCTTGTTTTTGGCTTTTTGGCCAAAACAATTCACAAGTTTGCAGCTGCCAGCGGCGAACTGCCGCGAATGATAGCCATAAAGACAATGAACCCTGCAGCAACAGAAACGGAAAATATTCGATACACTAAGATATATAAAGGGAAATATTCCGAAATTTAAAATAAATATTTTCCCTTGCCTTTAAGGCTTAAAAAAATACTTATAAAATCAAAAATTAATATTTACAATCGAAGTACTTTAAATTAATGATATGAATAATAAGAACAAACAACAATTTCTCCCTTTATGGCACAGGGAGCGTTCCATGATAAAATATCATTCGGATTATACATTTTTGTATTTTAACTTTGAACCCTTTAAAAAAAAAAAAAATTCTCTGTGTAATTGAGAATAAAGGGGAAGGGCCTGAAAATCCAAAACAAAAACATCGCCAGACAAGTTTAGCTCGTGTCCTCTTGCTAAACAGACGGCATCCCCTTGACTTAGGGTTCATTTGTGTCCTGCGAGGGGTCACTTGCCAGGAGTCAGCAGGGGGGTGGCTGTGACTGTGGCTGTGACTGGCCATGGTTATGGTTACTTGTGTCCTTGTCCCTCCGCTAGGGTTTTTATGGCTTTGTCATGCTTATGGATTTGTTACTGATTGCCTCGCCGAGATAGCTTTGTGCGGCCATGAAGCTGTCTTGGCCTCGGACCCAGCGCTACTCTACTCTACTCTACTCGAAATGGGCATATTGATTTGTAATTAAGATGATTGGACTGATAGCCAAATAAGGATGGTGCAAGAGGATCCTGGGAGTATAGACATTTTGCTGGAAATCCTTTCATCTGCTCGGTGAGTGCCACTCGGAGCTTCGTCTGGAAACTCATAGAAAAATATTTGCTGCCAAAACAAGAATTGCTCAGCAGACGGAGACAAAACTTGCCCAAACAACAAGCCATACAGAAAATAATGAATTTGAAAACAACTCAAACAAGGAACCCAAAACAAAAGCGACACTCACCACCGCCGACACTCCCGCCGCCTCAAAACGGAAAGTTATTATTTCGTATTATATTTTCTGGCAACTTTTTGGCTTTTTCGCTAAGCGAATTTTTATGATCATAGTTGGGGCAGCCACTCGACCATAAAACAAACTGCAACTGCAAATAGATGAACAGCTCTGGGGGCATGGCCTTTCGAATGCGACAACAGCTTGGGACACGACCGGGCGGGGGCAACAACTTTTTAATAGCCCGCAATTAAAGTATGAAAATAAGTCTGATAAATTGCCAACGCGCTGCCATCGAATAAAAGTAGCCAAATCACACAAAAGAACATGTTTATGCGCCCTGATATATGGCCGGATTTCGTTCCTCGCCATCGCATTAGTTGCGAATAAATTGCGAGAATAAAATTCACTTAAATATTTCATGCTGCTGCTGGGAGCCCGAGAGCCGGAGCCGGAGCCCGAAACATGAAAAGCGGATCCCAAGGATATATTCGGGTGTGCCTACAAATTATCGCTGGCTGTCGCCAACGCAACCTACCCGCTTGCTGGGCTTATATCGTGTAGTCGTAGGTCAAAAGGGCTTATAGGTTGTTGGCCAAATTGTGCAGAGATATTTTTCTGAATTCCAAGCGAGTCAAGTTAGTTTATTTATTATTAATTGGAACCCTTAAACACCTCCGCAGGTTTAAATACCATTTCTACTTAAATATATACTGATATTTTTTGTCCCAAACTGTGTCCTAAGTATTCTCTGGTCTATACGCTCAGCTGAAGTCTCCTCATTTTATTTTTCGGGCCAGACAAGCAAACAGTCAGACAAGTTAAGGCCCACACAATCGCACAACAAAATTCATGCTCTTTTATTTCTACCAACATTTTTCTGCTGCCGCATTCTTCGTTTGTCAGTGGAGAAGCCAAAGAACTCTCGACTGAATGCGAATGAATTTGTGCATAAACTGCGCTTCTGCACTCCATCTCAAGCGGCAGCCACTCACTAGGACTCCAACTCCGCCACCACATCCTTCCGAGCTGTTCCCGCTCCTTTGACTATCTAACGCGTGGCCGTGGGCCGCGGGCATATTGTGAAACTTTTTGGCACATGTCTTGCCTGTTTTCCTCAGCCTCAAAATGGGCCTGGGAGACTACTTACGTACTTGGTCTGGCGGAGGCCGACCATTCATCCCACTGAGACGCTGCTGCGGCTCCAGGCCATTGTTAAAAATAGCGAGAATTATCCCACGAGCAGATATTCCGCCGAAATGGCTTAAAGTTCGGCCTAATTGAATTTAATCCTACGGACCTACTACAACATCTAATGAAATTTTCGGACCAAACCACAGATTGAAGGATGAAGCGATGAAATTAGGTGGCTTCCTACACGTGGCATTTTTATGAAATAACTTGTATTTCATTATATTAAGCACATCAAGTATTCGGTCTTTCCGACCTTATTAAAGATATTTCCACACAAACCTCTTATATACTTGACTTAATTGTTTGCAGAATTTGTTGCGGCTCTATGAGACTTTGGGAAAATTATCCGAATCCTAGATAATTCCGACAAAATGAATTTAATCCCGAAGACAAAACGCAAAATGCGCACACAAATAAACAACATGGGGATTGGAATAAAAATTTGCTGCTTTGGAGATTTTATTTTTCTATTTTCCTTTTGTAATTTCCCAAGCTGAGCAATAAACTCAGCGAGCCGAAAAGTTTGGCAAAACAAGTTCCAATTTATTTAGGCACAATTGAGGCAAAAGAGATGAAAACGACCATTCACATTGACTTCGACTTCGACTTCGACTTGAGGACAGTTTAATAAGTTTTCCATATTAAATTTAGCATTTTCCCCAGTGGTCGCTCTCTCACACACAGGCACGTAGACAAACGTCATTATCATCGCATTCTAAACGCGGTCAGCATCCCAAGAATGTTCCGCAAAAACCCCACAAAATAAAAAAAATGACTTGAAGTATGTCCCGTCTGGTCCACTTTCTTTTTTCTTGGGAAAGTTTTTTTCCGTCGACTATTTGGGCATTTCCCCTTCCCTTCTCTCTCTCCTTCTGATAAGAATGCGAAATGGCCGAGGAAGGAAAAGAAAAATTTATGAAAATAAAATAAATATGACTGAAACTAAAGTTTTTATTTTGGTGCGTGGACGAAAGTTTGCGGCCGCTGTCCACAAAAAGGATTCGGCAACTCGAGTGTTTGGCAAATACCGAAAAACGTGCACATTACGCTCAACGTGCAGCAGACTCTTTGGGGCAGCCACAGCCCCGAAAACACGAGGCGAGGCAAAATATTTAATTACCGAACCCAGAAATATCAAATTAAAGGAAACCTAGCCCGAGTCTTGTGTAATCCAATAAAATTATAAGAAGATGAGAGCAAATTGTGCGGCAAGACGTTCCCATCCCCTCTGCAAACTCACGCCCAGGCAATCGCCGTGGGCTTCGCATCCTTCGTCCTCCACCCTTAAGGCGCCTCAGCCTTGGGCCAATTCTGGGAAATATTTTTGGAAATTTTACACGCTGCGAGAGCCATTAACTCCATTAGGTTTATTACGACAAATGGCGCTAAGTCAAATTGTTGCTTCCGTTGCCGTGGGCACAGAAAGGGCGCCTTACGTAACGCCGAGAGTGGGCGAGCATAAATTACGAAAGTTACGCATTTATTTCAAATTGAATTTCCGCCTCCGTTCCGGTAATTTTTTAATTTCCAACTTTAAAGCGCAAATCGCCGGCCGATAGCAATAACAATAATTCGTTACAGGAAGTGCGTCCACGTTTTGGGCAGTGGAATAAATCCATAAATTAATTTCGTCCAATTTATGGACACTCTTTAATTATGCATTCGCCGTGGAATAATATTGAATGAGCGCCGACTAGAGCGGATGTGTTTAATTGCAATTTTTAGGATTTCGTGTCAACATTGACAGTAAAACCATATTTATGGAAATTGAAACACTTTTTTTGCGATAGAGAGAGAGCATAAAACCAATATTTGCTTTAGCAAACACTCAAATTGATTGATATCAAAATATTTCCTGGCCATTTCACTCGCTTGTCAATACAGAATGGCAAGCGTAAAAATAAACATACGCCCGGTCCGCAAATTCCATTCTATGCCAATCATAAAATATAAAAGACCTTAAAGATTCGCTTTGATTTCGGCGCTCGGTCATCGAACCGAATATTCATCACAAGAAGCTTAGACTAAGCCTTGCCAAAGAAACCAATATTGAATTCCGCTGGCTCTCGTTTCATCAAATTCTCACACAATTGCAAACTGAAAATCAAAAGCGAAATTCATCATTCATAAATGCCATAAAAGGCGGGCGATGGCGCTGAGAGGACATTGTCCAAAGGACATCGCCGGGACAGCCGCTCCAGGACAGTCACAGTCCCATTTTGATGTGCTCAGACAGAAATGCTTTGTGACTTTGTTACATTTTTCATGGCAACAATAAAAACTTGGCTTTATTACCTACTTACACACAGCGATTCCTTCTGGCCGTCCCCAACTGGCGCCTCCGGGCCAAAGCCTGTCTTCGGCTGGCTAAATATTTATGCAGGCCGTCTAAGAAGATTGATGCTGCTTGGCCACAATGGCCAAAAAAAAGAGCCATAAAAATACTGCTGAAAACATTTCACACCGATCTCCGGAGTCACCGCATTCCTAACCGCATTAAATCTCTGCAAAGGGTATGCGAACTTTGTGATGAAGGTTGAAAAGGTTACAGGCTTTTAAGTCATTTCGCAGCAGGGTCAGATAGAGGTCATTAGGGGTACATATAAAGAATCTAGCATGCGTTTGCTTTTGGAATAAATAAAACTAATACAATTACAATTATTTGCCAGTTTAGTCTCTTAAAAACTGCCTTAAAGTTATGAAGTTAACACGGAAGCCTGCCATTTTTTTACCTGCCCTAATGCCTTATTATTTATGGCCTCCCCTCGCTTCCTTAACAGTCTGCGTTTTAGAGTATTCCCTTAACGGTTTGATTTACCGACCCGACCACTGCTGCACTCGGCTACATATATATTTCACTTACAGCTACCGCATAGCATTATGGGCGAGGAACTGGCGTTTATCTTCGGAGCGCCCCTGGCCCCGGCCGGCCCCTTTCCCAGCGGCAACTACACGGTGCAGGAAAAGCTGCTTTCCGAGGCGGTAATGGCATATTGGACGAATTTCGTAAAGACCGGGTGAGTACTGCTGGCTGCTGGCCACTTCTTTGGTAAGCCGAAGCCGAAGCCAAAAGCCGGATGTGAAAAGTGCATTTCGAGAAAGTTAACAGGGGGCTGGCTGGCTGGCGAAAGGGCTCCTGGCCGACCATCAACATCAACAAGAGAGGGGTCACAGTTCTGCATGCAAATGCAGATGCGAATCAGGATGCGGATGCGGATGCGAATGCGGATGCTGTGTGGGATATTCATGAGTCCTGGAATGGCTGCGAGTGGTGGTGGCTTTGGTTTGGCATCGACTGCGGCACGTTCTGCAATCTGCAGCGCTTGGACAGCGAAATGAATAGAATTTTTACTGCCGCCTTTATTATTATTCCACCATAGTGGGATGCCGGGCGGCATGCAAATATTATTAGTTGAAGTGGCCAGCGCTCTGGGGCAGAAATAAAGGCTGGCGAGATAGGAATGGGAATGGGTGCGGCAATCAAAACTGGAATCAGAGATCGTTAGCAGGACGTTTCGGCATTCGGCTGCCGGCCAAACAGAGGCAATCTCAGTCGGGATGGTGTGCTTATTGGCCATAACCATGTCATTTAAATGAGCAAATGAACGACCGGATTATGTCGATAAAAAGAGGATTTTTTTCTGACATCTAATGGTGTTTTCCTTTTTCGCTCTCAGCAATCCCAAGGCCCCGTGGAAGGGCATCTTCCTCAACTCCCATGCCCTCGAGTGGGATCGCTACGATCTGGACTGGCCGGAGTTTAATAGGAGAGCCCAGGCCTACCTCAACATAGGTGAGTGACCTTAATATTTAATCTTGAATAATTAAATTAATTAATTATATTCCATATTTCCCCGGCCAGGCATTCCGCCTACGGTGGGCTACAAGTACCGCCAGATATACATGAACTTCTGGAACAAGGAGCTGCCCGACGAACTCAATCAGATTGCGGCCATTCAGGAGCAGCTGCACAGCCCTGGTGGACACGAGGTGATCACGGGACACATGAGCAAGTACGGACCCAGGGATCATGGCGGCGAGGATCCCGTGCGGACCCTGAAGCTCCTCCTGCAGGAGCCCAGCTTGGCCGGCCCGGGTCAGAGCGGCGAGTCCACGGAGACGGCGGCGGAGAACATGTACAATGCACCGCCGACCTTCGGGCACGTGCACAAGATATTGGGCGGCAGTGACTTCGAGGATGTGGTGACCTCTACGAACCCCTTGGACAACGGCGAGGATCCGCCGCAGCAGCAGCAGCCGCCCGAGACGGTGGCCAAGTCGGAGGCCACGCTGCAGCTGCTAATCGCACTGATAGCCATCATCATAGTCCTCAATCTGCTGATCTACGGAACCTTCCTGCTGCGCCAGCGTCGCCGCAGGATCAAGGCCCTGCCGTTTCCGGCTCCCAAGCTGGGGGGACACATCCTGAGCTACGACGGGGCCAATGATGAGGAGCTGAAGCGTTGCAGCAAGTCGCGCGATGGCGACGACAGCTTCGTGCTGGAGATGACACGGAAGTCGAACACCTACGAGGCCATCAAGACGGGTCAGAGGTCGCTCAGCTGCTCCACAGTGGACACCCACACCAAGGTGTGCGAGTGGATGTCGGGGCAGGAGGCCCCCAAGTCGGGCAGCTTCGCCACGGCCACGCCACCGCCTCCGTCCATCGGGTCAGACGGGCGGGGACTCATCATTTGCCAGGACATCGAGGTGGCCGATGCCGCCCTGCTCATCCCGCAGCACATGCACGAGCCGCAGCACTACGAGATGCTGCTGCAGAGGCAGCACTCGGCCCTCACCGAGCCCAGCGAGGACCTCCTGCAGCAGCAGTACCACTCGCGGACGCACTCCGATCCGGTAGACATGATCCTGGCGGCCGACGAGCAGGTCACCAGCTTCGTGCACGCCGACGACGTGGACATCAATGTGACGAGCAGGGAAGATACGCACGGCCTGCAGGCGATTCCGCTGACCACGGCCCAGCAGCTGGAGCTGCTGAGGCAGCGCAACTACCCGAAGGTCCTGCCTACCGAACAGGACATCAGAGACAGCAATTACAAGCGCAACTCGCTGCCGCCGCAGAATTTCAATGCTCCTATGCCGCCGCCAAGGACCATTAGCAGCACGCTGGGCCGGAGGCGGAGGGACAGCAGCAATGTGACCACCTCTCCGCTACAAGTGGCCCGGGACTGTGGAGCCGAGGACGAGGAGCTCAGAGAACCCCAGATCACGCAGAACACTCTTATTGTGGGACCCATTGTGCCCAAGTCGCCGGCAAGCTCGTTGAAGCGGGCGAGGAGGGCGCCAGAGGCATCAGTATCGGCTTCGGCGGCGATGACCGCACTCAGCGGCTCCTTCCAGTCCTTCGAGTCGGTGCCGCCGGCCCACGAGACCACGCCGCCGCAGGGCGAGCGCACCGAGTGCATTTACGCGATTGAGGCCAGTCCTGCGAGTTGCAGCTGGTCGGCGCCCAACGGGGACTTGTACGCGCAGCCCATGAAATCGCCCTCGAGGACCTCCCTTATACCCAGGCCCACCCACCAGGTGGCACCGCCTGGGGACTGCAGCCTGGCGGCTGGAGCAGGAGAAGGAGCCGGGGAATCCCCAGGAGCTGCAGCAGTGGCCACGCCAAGCCGCATACCTCAATTGCAGCGCCCGGCTTCCGGCAAGGATTTCAACACAACAAACGCTGCGGAAAACAAGGCAAGTCCCATGGGCTGCCAGCAGAGAACGGATTCCACAATATCATCGGGCTCATCGGCATCCAACGCCTCGTCCTGCGACTCATCCACCTCCTCCTCGTCCACGGGCACTGTACGCACCGAGCTGCAGCAGTTTCAGCCGCCCGGCAGAAGTATTACGACCAATATATAGAAACACCCTGGAACAGCAGCCAGGAATCATCCTCCGGACTCCAGAGGATTCCCGGGGAGATGCGCACCCCGTTGTGCCCGCAATGCGGCGACAGGCAGCTGGCTGCCAAATCCCATCCAATCCTTGTCGGCAGCCCATCTCCTCGGTTTCCTCGGTCGGAATTTCATGGAGCCTGCGTAAATTTAATAATACATCTCGGTGTAAAGTTTATCTTCGGCTCGTGGTTAGAGCTCCGACTTCTGGCATTCTCTGGCCTTTCTGCGGGTAACTTTGTGCCGGCGTAAATTAGTTGGGAAAATTGCAGCAGAGGTTGCCCTGGAGATTGCAGCGATGGCTCCCTTTATCGATATAAACAGCGATTGCCGTAAAGGAAACTAATTTCGAGAAAAATATTGCACAGCAAGGGAGTCACTTTGAAGTAATTATTTAAGAAATTTATAAATAGAGTAGAAAAAATCATAAAATAATCAGAAGTATGCTTAAGTTTGAGAATACGAGCCGCAGTATTTTATAAAAATAGTTAAATGCCTTAAAATAATTTGAGCACCAACATATGACTTAATAAATATAGTTTAGAGTGTAGCTTACCAACCGCAATGAGTGCAACACAAGGGACCAGCCTAGAAATTAGTTTTTCTGCATACAAAACCACAAAAAGAAGAGTGGAAAATAAGTATTATAAGATAAATGTTTTCATTCTATTTACTCTCTAAGTAAGGTTAACCATAAGATGACATGCGCGCACATAGTGGCAGGCAGAGAAAACCACATCGATGAAAGCAATTTGTATGTGGCTGATTTTACATTTATTCCCCTGACAACCGACAGCAGAAATAGCTGCAGCAGAAATTGCCAATAACAAATGCCTCGAATTTTGCCACTCGCTCACCAGAAGTTGTGTCAACTATTGTTGCCGCCAATTTACCAAACAAAAGCTACTTACGAACGTTTTTGCTCCCTCTTTTATGCTCCGGCTGCTGCTGCTCTTCTCCGGGCCACTTTCGTTGCCAATACTCTCTCCGGGCTGAGGCAATTTCGCAGTGCCGCCAACTTAATTTGCCGCAAACATTTTGCCAGCTATTTCACTCGGAAAAAAATGTCTCACCCCCTGAAATTGCCTGTCTCTGTGTTTCGAAAATATTTTCCCCCAAGTGTTATTCTCGGAAAAAAATATATTTTTTGTTTCCTTTAAAAAGCTTCTTGGAGACTTGAGGTCAAGCCTTGAAATAATGAATAAAACGAATCAAAACGTGACTTTATGTCAAGAATAAACAAAGATTTTGTCTAGCAGCAGGCTTACATATTTAGCTTTTTCTGATAAACTTTTGAGAATTCTTTTGGTTTGTTAAAATTAAAATTAAAATTAGTTGATTCCATTAAATTAAATAGTCAAGACATTTGCTAGGAATGGTAATAAAGTTAAAAATGTTAATATTAATTAGGGATCAACTTAAAAAATATTTTATATCCCCGACAATGTTAATAAATTGATAAACATTCAAATAATATTAACTATATGTATTCTCTGGCGAATTTATAGAACTAATCAGAGAATTAGGAAAAGTTCCTGGAAAATTTTTTCCAAGTGCAAGACAGAGAGACACACGCAGTGGCAAGCTGAGTTAGTGTGAGGGACTCTGGAGCCTGCCGGAAATCAGTTCAAATGTCAACATTTCTGTTGCTACACATATTTCAAATATTTGGCGTTTCGTGCATAGTTGTTAACTCTTCTCCACTTGCCGATCCCCGATCCCCGCCGCCCCACCGCCCCGCGGCCAGGACATCAAAGTTGCCGCTGCTGGCCCTCGACACCGGAGAATAGTTGTGCGTTGTGTTGCTAAGCTTAGAGCCGTATCCTGTAGGATTTACTGCCTTGGCAGAAAAGTTTTTGCGTCGGCTTTTATGCCTTATTCCCTTTGTGGCGCATTTGTTTTCTTTATTTTCTTTTTTTTCTTGGTTTTTTTTTTCTTTGTGGTGCTGCGAATTGAGTTATTGTGTCGTTTTTGCCCTGGTCCTTTATGCAAATTGTTCTGTCTTCGAGTTGTTGTTATATCCCCTTTTCACAGGTTACGTCGAATGCGAAAGTTTGTCGCGAACTGCGGGCGAAATTGAAAATCTCCGCCATAAACAGGAAAAACAGAAATGTTTTTCCCCCTGGAGCAGCACCAAAAAATTTGTAATTAAATTGTTTGCCCCAATGGATTGTTTTTACTTTTTCATTTTGGTCTCTCCTCCCACGGGTGTTGGTCCTTTTTGTGTGCGATTTTTGCCGGCCTTTGAAAAGAGCCTTTAATTATGAGAAATCCTCTGTCGAAGCCATCTAATTGAGCAGCGCAAAAACATCTTTATCAACGGAGTCGGCGTCGTTTGATCAAACATAAATTGGTATAATGACCGATGGATGGACCGACGGACAGGACAACCTGATATGAATGGATGTTGTTGACATTTGTTTTCTGTTCAAAAAAGGGAATCACTTTCCATCTGCTTGCCTTGCCTATCTGTGGCCAGTTTTTCGTATTTTCTTTCAACGTCTTCTGACTGAAGTTTATTTTTCGTCCATGTTGGAGGAATTCCTGCTGCCAAGTCCTGCGTGTGTATTCTGGCAGTGAAGTGCAAAGTGTATGGAATGGCACTCGAAGTGAATAAACCCGAAGCTAACTTTTGTAGCAAGTTGTAAAGTGCTAAATGGAAGTCTGTTGGTTTGATAAGCGTGTAATGGAATTCGAGCGAGCAACATTTGGCAATGCTGTCTATTCTTAATCACTTTACCGAATATTAAAAACACTTATACCCCATTAAATATTAAGCATTCGAATCAATTTAGTAAAATTTCCATCCCATCTCGGTTTTGCCGGCTTGAATAATTCATAATCCAGCCGGAGCAACCGCAGAGACCGAATAGTTTGGCCCAACAAATCAAAGTTCGCAGGCGGCAGGCAGGCAGCCCAGCCGCAAGCAAAACCGAAACAGAAAATAGGAAAAATTAAATTCCCAAAGCAGATTCTCTGACCCAGTACTGAATGGTCCAAAAATTTGCTGACAACCACAAATTAGAGTAACTCGAGAGTATATTAAAGTCAAATATGTAGAGGGCGGGCGGACCATAAATAACGAGAGTGTAGTACTGCGGAGGAGCACGGAGACGAGGATGAGCCATCCTTTAGGGGACGTGGAGGCGATTCATGCATTAATACTCGAATAACGTTCTGGTCTCTGATTTGATTTACTGTTCGGGGACTTCCCCCGGTTTATGGTCAAATGGCGGAGGCCAAAAACCGGAGGGAAGGGCCGGAATCTAACCGAGACAAATGCAAAGTTATGACAGGAAGGCCATAAGGAAAGGCAAAAAATAAATATAAGGCAAAGCAAACATTGCGCTGGGTCTCTTGTTTTTATCGGCTTAAACTTAAATTGGATACGCACCGGATTACGGTGCACATATTTAATCTTTTTTAATTGAAGCTAATTGAGAGCGACGTGGCTAATATAATATGCATATGCCGTACAATGGTTTTAATTGTGCACCATTCTTTCGTTTTTTAATTAAGCAGCTTAATGCATCATGCCTAATTAATGCACTTTATTATTATTATTATTCGATTATTTAATCATTTTACGATTGTATTTGCACTGGCCGCCGATCCTTTCCCCGGGCAGAGGTCTTCGATTCAATGGCCTTACACAATAAACTGGTTAAACATTCCACAAACAAAGCAAATGAGAACAACACGAGTCCTGTCCCTGTCCCTGTCCTTGTCCCTGTCCCCAGCAAGCAAAGTAAACGCAAATACAAAGCAAAAACAGCGACGGCAAATAAACAAATATGCAAATTATGTTCGGTATTTCCCTTCATCTTTTTCGAGTCACCAGGACGTTTGTTTGACTTTATAATGAAAATTTTAATAATTTAATAGGTGCCAAATAACACAACTGCATGCGGACATGAACATGTGTAAATAATTTAAGACCCCAACAATTATTGTAGCTTACGCCCATTATATGATGAAAATAAACAAATAAAAGATAGGCTCTGGCAATTAAATCAATGGCGTTCTTTGATTTATTTAAGTTTCCCTGAGTGAGTACCACAAAGGCTTTATTTATTCATTAACAATTCTTTTCTTAAATAAATTTATATAGTCTGGAATATGTAATTAGATTTTGAGAAATAATTTGGCTACAAACGTTTTCACAAAAGAGTTTCTGAAACGCAATTTTCTGAACATAACCGGAAATTGTTTTATTAATTGCATTTGGTGACTAGACATCTGAAAACAACAGGGACGGCAGCAGAATGAAGAACAACAAAAGTCATTAAGGACATCAAGTGCGTAAACGGATTTGCTGGTTGATAATTTCGTGCTGCGAGAATTAAATGTAATTTTGCGGTTGAATTTGTATGCGTGTGCGCATGTGTTAAATGCAAATTATTCGCATCGAAAACCTCAATGAATATAAATTCGCAAATGAACAGAAATCGCCTAGAACACAGGGCACAATAATAATAACATAAATATTTAATTAAACACATTTTTTGTCCTGTTTTGTTGAGTTGTGCTGTGTCCCTTAGTATCTATCTATTTTTTTTAATTAATCCGCTCGACTGTTTATTTGTTTGTTCTGCGGTCGAAAGTTCAATGGGTTGTATAATTTCGTAGGCATAAAATAATATGCAGCAATTGATTTAAATTGCATTAAAAAAAAGTTACACTTCTTGGCCGAATAAGAGGGAAATATGTTAATTAGATTTCGATTTAATTTCTATTCATATTTATGGCTTAGATCAATTAGTAGATGCGTCCCCCCGTTTTGTATATCAAAAACCTATTTGAATAGTAAACATTTTGGGCAATGGCCAAAATAAATGCTCTCCTATCTGCACAGACACTGCATAACACATTGCATGCAGCTAAAAATGTAAACAAGTATCCCATTTGCATTTACATCTTTCATGGTTTTTTCCTTTTATTAAATTTATAAAATTCAGCCAGGAGAGTTACTGTTGCTGCTGCTGTTCGAAAGGATCCTTGGCGAGTCAGCACGCACTGGCGAAACATTCGCTCTTCGTATCCACAGGGACACTCGCACGTATGAGATTTATGGCAGAGCGCGTTTTATTTATATATATTTTATGACTTTTGTTGTTTTCATATTTTCCCCCTCTCGCATCTCTATCATAAATATTTTCCCTTTACGGAAAACGAAAGCAAAACTACAATTACATAGAAAAAACATAGAGGGGGTGTACGCAGGCCAAAGGGAAACTTGGCAGCAGATCCTCTAAAAGTAAATAAAGTGTAGAAAAGCGCAGGAAACTTTATAGGATGTGACTTGGCCGAGCCACAGTGGGTAAAATTAGAAGTAGCTCTCATAACAACATGGACATGGAAAATATAACAATATTAAATAAAATATTGAACTTAATAATTATTTTTGATAATGAATCTGCAGAACAGTAACTACGGCTACAGCTAACTACAAAAATTAGATAACAAAAAGTGTAATCATATATTTTAAACACACAAATAAGGTCTGAATTGATTCCACTGTGCAGAAGGCCACTCAAGCATGGCCATTGAGCTTACCAGCTTCCACCACGCCTGCTCCTCCTGCCCCATCCTTTTGAGTGGCAATTAACGCCCATGATATTGCGCTTCGGTTGCATTTGGAATGTGCTGGCGGCATGTGGCGTCATTGGGTTCGGCAAGCGGCATCAGCATCCGCGTTGGCATCGGGGTGTTAATGCGCCAAGTCACTACGCGCCACTCGCATTGGCAGCCGGCTGGATTTTTATTGTTGCCTACTTTACAGGGCCCTTTGGGTTTACTTGGCATTTAATTTGCTTATTACGAACTTATGCAGACAAAGCGGCCATCGTCGCGCGTCGTTGTCGCCATCGTTGCCCCACTTTTGTCCAAGTTTGTTGCAATTTGCAATTTGGGTCGTTGTCTGCCGTCTGCCCTCAGCCCTCAGCCACTGCCTCTGCCTCCGCCTCCGTCTCCGCTCCCGAATCCGCTGCCACACACACATTTGTCGCTAATTTGGCGAGGGAAGCCTTTTGGCTTCCTTCCACGCAACCCGCACTCCGCGCATGGGAGCACATCGCATCCTTCTCCATCGGAAAATGCACCCTCCGCGTAATTGTTTGGCACCAATTGTTTTAAATGCTCGACGCGCGTTCACAAATTGCTTCCCAGACGCCGCAGCCAGTTAACTGAGCTGAGTGCACTTACACTCTGCTGTCAACAGTTTGATCGGAATCAAATTACTTCCATAAAAGTGAAAAGGTTAAATTGCAGCGAGCACCAGGAAAATTTGAAATAATGAACTAATTTTGAATATGATAACCGAAATAGCTTTTAAATGTCACTCACTGCCTTTGCACAAACAATTGCATTTAAAATGGATTTTTAAAATTGAATTTCGTGGGTCTCCAGCATACCGATTCGGAATCCAGTTACGTCCATAAAAGTGGAAAGGTTTAATTGTAGTGAACACCAGGAACAATATCAACTGCTGAACCAATTTTGAATATAATTAATTTAAATAGTTTTATAAACTCCACTCACTGCGTTTGCATTCTAATGGATTGGATGAAAAAAATGTTTTCTATTTCCAAATAATAACATTTAAGCTGGGTTTTAAAAATGGAATTTCATGGAGTTTTAATATACCCTATTTATTAAATGTCCTTTCATATAAAATACGTCTAACTCTTTTTAAAATAATAGTTGAAATTCCAAAAGGCTCACTAAACACCAAGAAAAATAACGATTCATTTTCATAGTTCTAAAGTAAATATTGTTTGTCAATTACAAACATTAGTTTCAATTTGTCTTTGACTTAATTCAAAATTATTTTTGCTGCCTAGTGCTTGCCATTGAATGCCGGGGGGCTGCAAGAAATTGAAAATGTTTATATTATAAACAAAGCGCTTGCCAGCTCCGTGCGTGCGTTTGTGCGTGTGCTGGCTTGAACTTTTTCGCTTTCAAGTCGAAATCGATGAGCATCAATATTCAATATGTTGCTTTTACTGGCGCCACGCCCCTGCCAGCAGACGAAACCCGCGGAATGGGCGGCAGGGAAACCGAAGCCGATGCCACAAGGAGCACAAACCCAATCATGCAGCGCAGTTTTCGCCATCTGATGTTTGCTTTACGTAATGGAATTGTGCGGTGAATGCCGCGTGCCACATTTTCGCCTTGTCTTGCCCCCGATTTCCCTCAGTTCCGCTTGCCCTTTATCCCCTTTACCCTCGGCAGCCTTTGTGACTTATCGCGTGTGAGTGTGTGTGCGAATTTTTCTTGGCTTGCCATATGTCGGATCCATCCTTGGAAGCCCTTTCAATTGCTTTCCACCGGCGCCCTGTCAACATTCCTTTGCCGCGCAGAGCTGTTTATTCTCGATTTTAATTAAATAAAAATATGCATATGACTGGCAGCAGCAGCAGTTAATGGGAAACATTCTCTTCTATAAGCTGGTTATAATTACTATTTGATCAGCGCAGATGCGTCGCACAGACAATAAGATGGCCAAGCTCTGCTCTAATTCCATTTTGGCAAGTCAATTGCCAGGGACGTTGATTAACAACAGAAGATATTAATTAAGCGAGCAGTGCTAATGGCAAATTGAAAGCCTAATGAATCCATTTCGATTGGGTTTGTATTTCGGTTTGGCTGCACTTTTTCATTATCGCTCCAGCAAGACCCGGAGCATGCATGGCTGGATATTGCGCATACGCCCTGTTGTGCAACAGAGCAGACACGTGCTCGTATTAGCAGCCAGCTAAGTGCTGTTATTCTACAGTTTTACACCACAATTACCAGCTCCCACACACGGGCAACGTGTCAAAATCGACACCGCCTTCCCCTGAAGCCCCCCCAATGTAACACCCCTGGAACATCCATACCCACGGATTACACCGCCCTACGTGTCCTGGGATGCCCGCGTACGTGTCGAATTCCAAATAGCAACGCCAGTCATAACTGTAAGACAATGTCTGCGTGTGATGCGATGACGGGTACGTTGTCACGCAGCTGAATGGGATTCCGGGAGCAGAGGAGATGAGGAGCCTGGTTCCAAAGGGAGTGCCTCTGGAGGCGGGGGCGGACGTGTAGGTGATGCAAAGCAGCGCTAGTTAGTATGTCATGTGCATGTTGGCATATTTCGTTGGAGACTTACCTTCAGGTCCGCCAACTCAACCTTCAATTTTTCCCCCCCTTTGATCCGATTTATACCCTTCCTTAGGGTATCACTCAAGCGCATCGAAAAGTTCTTTCGTATTTTTTTGTACGGAATCTTACTTCTTAAATTATTTGAGAATAAATTTCAAATTGAAATATATTTTATTTAGCTTTTTTTCGTTGCATTTATGATTTTATATAATACCATATATTCGTAAAATCTACTTGACAAATAACACACTCAAAAATAACAATTTTTGACGCTAAAAATTCTTGAATATTCCTAAATTTGCTCGGCCAGAGCATGTCTTCATATACATTTTTATTTTGTATTTTTTTTTCGGGGTGGCCTTGCACCAAACTTGTGTTACAACGTAATCATATCAGGGTGTAACATTCTGGCAACACCACCTACCTCCTAGCTCCCCCCAACGCCTCCACTGTCCATGAAGTGTTTTCTCGTGTTTTTCAAAAGCGCTACGACTTGTCCTTCCAGGCTCCTCTTGTTGATGCCGATGCTGATGTTGTTGTTGTCTTGTCTTAGGCATGGCCTTGCTGCTGCCAGGAAAAAAAGGATTGTGCGAACATCTTAACCCACTCAAGAAAAACGCCCAAATTGAATTTAAAGTAAGCTGCAATCTGCTTAAGAGCTAATCACACGATTCAAGCGCCTTTTGCCACCAACTAAGACGTCTTTGTGGAAAAGTTCAAGCTCAGAAAGTGAAATCAATAAAAGTATCAACTTGTACATTCGATTTGAGTGAAAAGAATAAAGTTGGATCTAAAAAATTTATACGGGTTAATCTAACTCCTATTACTGATAAGTGAAAGTTACGCTTAGTTCTGGGTGAGTTTTGTTTTGTATTTCCAATGATTCTTTTATTAATCCTAGCTTGATACCGTTCAAATACTGGTTACAAAATTATCAACATATTGGTTCTATGCATTGCCATTGGTGTGAAGCAACTGACGACAGATTGTGGGGCATGTGTCAACTACACACACAACCGCGCTTACTGGAACATCAATTTGATGTCAATTATTTTTACGCCAACAGTCAACTTGTTTTGCGTGAAAATGCACTCACAAAAAATAAATACCAATATTAATATATAAATATATGCTGATATATTTTATGATAATATAAAAATACTTTTCATATAACTGAAGACTTTAGATGTATTTTAGTTCTTTATCTGTAAAAAAAAATATTGTCACTATAAATATAAATAACTATAATTAAATATTACAAAAACCTTTGAATTTTTAATTCCAAGTAACTGAACTATTCTTCTGTGTTGACTAAACTAATCTTTACATATTTGTTTTTCCAATCGATCTCGTTTTAATAGTAATCTTTGTTTAAATTTATCAATAATAATTAAATTGATATTCATTCTGGAAAACTGTATACTTACTTGCACTATAAACTGAAATAGTATCTAGAAATCTCCAAAGTTGTTCTAAGTGCAGTAACCCACTCGACCCGCCAGCAAACCGAAGCCCACGAACCCATTTCGAGTACGTCAAACCTTTGACACATTTGCAGTTGCTGCTGTGCGGAATGACTTGAAGGTGCGGTCGCTGGGGAAAATGGGGTGTCCCTTCGGCATAATGAACACACACTCCTCCCCTCGGGTGGAGCACTGCCAGTGGTTGGATGGGAGGGGGAAAAAAACTGGAGGGATCGGAACGAATGCCATCAGCAATGAGAGTACTGCATGTTAATTGCCAAAAATAAAGTAAAGCAGGAGCGACAACAATCCCGGAATGGCTGCGTTTCGTTTCGTTTCTTTTTTTTCTTTAACTTTGGCACAAAAGTATTTTAATTGCTTTGTGAGAGGGGAAGGAGGCTGCGAGGGGAGCAGCTAACGACAGGATGGCGAATCACACAAATAAAGAGGAATTTACAAATGGAATTTATAATCACCCGAAATGAACTGAGGTGAGTGGGAAACTTTCTTTTGCTATATTAATTGAATTAACAAATTTAACATTGGCTACGTTTGGGTTTTCCCCAAAATTCTAAACCAGCATTGTCAGAAAGCAATTTAAAATTTGTTAGTATGTGTCATTTCGGTGTCAGGTTTTCTACATTTAAAATTGTTCACACAAGCCTCAATCGAGTTATGTTGCGTCAAATAAATTCAAAATATGTCAGCTTAATTATATTAGCAATAAAGAAATGTGAAGCATATCAATGTTATTAGTAATTATTTTATCAGCTCACATTTCTTTCTTACATCTGAGAGCTGCACATGTCACTTTAAATTATTCTTTAGTTCCCATTAGAAATATGCATGCTCAAATTTTCATCATAACGAGCCGAGCATGAAGTTAATTTATAAATTTTAATAAAATACTAAAATAGTTTATTACTGTGTCACTTAATTTTAAAGATAAATCGCAAACTGTTAACTAGTTGTTTCTTTATTGAATTAAATAAATAAGATGTATTTTAAAAATATATTATGAAAATTAATACAGAGCAATGGACTTTCGAGAGGCAGTCAGATATTTGTTATTAACTTAAAGAAAAACAAACCAGGTGCATATGTCTTTTGACAAAAACAATCTGTGTATATGGCAATTAATAGGCAATAAATCTGATTTCTGTATATAAAGATCAGGTTGACTATAGACCTTGAGTTGGCGCAAATTACTAATTATGAAAATACAGGTCACGAAAAATCAGAATAAATAACTTTAAGAAAAACTTTATGACACTTAAAATTTTTTTATTATAAATTATTTCCTCCCAAATCTAGTGTTTTTAATAATTACTTTCTACGAAAATGGAGACGTGATATTTTATAATAATTTATAATATATAATATAAGGGATACCCTTCCCTTTTTGCTCGGGGTATCCTTAATATTTGGTAGAATATTGATTGCCAGTTATCATTGCCTGTAGAGTTGCCGCAGCAAACGTCACTATTTTCGACTATTTTCTTCCAGGCCCCAGCAATGTGAAATCTGAAATGTAAATTAATAAGTGCCTCTTCGAAACCAGACGACGACGACTCCCGTTCAGCTGCTCAAGCTCGAGCACAACAGAGACGGTTGCCATGTCGAAGGAGGACTCAGGCGCGACCAGCGCGGAGACGAATCCAACCGAGACCGAGGTTTCTGTGGGTCGTGGGCCGCGTCTCTCCAAGCAGCGAAAGATCCCCAGCGTAAACAGAAGCGGAAGCGGAAGAGGAGGCGGAGTTGGAAGCAATGGAGGCACATCACGTGGCGACGGTGACAGCGGCGGCTCAAGTAGTAGCGGGACTGCCGGCGGCAGCGGCCTCGGATCCGAGAGCCGGAGCTCGGTTAGCCCTCGTGACAGCAGCTCGTACGATTATGCGGCGCAAACGAAGGACCAGCAGCAGAAACTCCTGAACGATCCGCGCTTTAGGATCCGGCCGCTGCAGCAGGTGGTCTCGGCGTGCACAGGGGCCATGATCACGGCCTGCTTTATGACGCCGCTGGACGTGATCAAGACCCGCATGCAGTCGCAACAGTCGCCGTCGCACAAGTGCTTCTTCTACTCCAACGGCCTGATGGACCACCTCTTCCCGAGCGGTACCAGTAGCCAGCCCGCGATGGTGAGCCAGCGGCTGCGGCCACAGTTCACCAGCTCATGGGACGCTCTGGTGAAGATCAGCCGGTACGAGGGCATCGCTTCCCTATGGTCGGGCCTGGGGCCCACGCTCGTCTCGGCCCTGCCCTCCACGATCATCTACTTCGTGGCCTACGAGCAGTTCAAGGCAAATTATAAACGGGTGTACGAGCGTCACTTTAAGAGCAGGACGCAACCAAGGCAGGTGGACCTGAGGTAGGATTGCTTAATCTCCGTCCAAAAAGTTAATTTAATTTTGAATACTTCTCAGGAAATCCGGTGAGAGCCTGCCGCCCGTGGTGCCCATGATGTCCGGAGTAACCGCTCGGATATGTGCCGTCACGGTGGTGAGTCCCATCGAACTGGTGAGGACCAAGATGCAGGCCCAGCGCCAGTCCTACGCTCAGATAATGCAGTTCGTCCGAAACGTGATTGCCCTGCAGGGCATTTGGGGATTGTGGCGGGGCCTGAGGCCCACGATTCTCAGGGATGTGCCCTTCTCGGGCATCTACTGGCCCATCTATGAGTATCTCAAGCTACACCTGGGCAACCGAACCCAGCCCTCGTTCAGCCGGAGCTTCTTGGCTGGCGTGCTGGCGGGTTCGGTGGCCGCCGTAGTGACGACGCCCTTTGACGTGGTCAAGACCCACGAGCAGGTGGAGTTCGGGGAGAGGGTCATCTTCACGGACTCGCCTGCACGAGATCTGGGCAGGAGGCCAGGGACCTACAGCCGACTAACGGCCATCTACAGGACGCACGGAGTGAGAGGGCTCTTCTCGGGATGTGGACCCCGGCTGCTGAAGGTGGCGCCCGCCTGCGCCATCATGATCTCCACCTTCGAGTACAGCAAGTCCTTCTTCTTTCACTACAACGTGCGGGAGCACAACGAGACCCTGCTGCTGAGCAACCCGAATGCCGAGGTGGTCGGGAAGGACTAGTAGTGCCGTCCCCCCCTTGTAAATAAATAGCTCATATTTTATGTAATCCCCCGACCGGAGCCCAATCCAATATCCCAATTAAGCTGCGCGACGACGCTTTACGTGTTACTTCGGGAAATCAATTTGCATTTTCGAAGCTTTAAGGACTCCGACTCCAACGCGTCGGCGCCTGTTGCTGCATTTCCCTTTGCCCGAGTTGACATTTAATGGAATATTCATTCATTTACATTAACTGCAATTTGAGCGAGCGCAAAGGGAAATTAAACGGAATTGCTCAAGGTAAACTGGTTTAAAAGGGAGCTCGTTTTTCTTCCGCATTCCGCCTTCCAACTGCATTTTGCCATTCCCAGTTAATCGAATATCCTTTGTGGCCCCGGTCACGTTTCGCCACAGTTTCCTCCACTGTGGGACTGCAAATGCAGTTCGTGCCCGGGGCCCGGTCACCAAAAATATAGTTCGGTGATTGAGTCTGGCAGGAAATCTATAAATCTCGGCTGGGAAATATATATCAAAACTAAACCGAGTAATTAAGAAGTGTTTGTTTGCCTCGGGGCCGAGCTTAATTGCATTTCTGTAGGTTTTGCTTTTCGCTCGAATAATTCGGCTATCACAAAAAACTGTCCAAGCGAATATTTCAATCTTTTTTTGTGTGTTTGTGTCCTTTGTTTTTATTAAAGAGGCAACAAAGTACACAAAGCATGGCCCAGCAAACACAAACTACGGAAACCGGATGACAGAGAAGAGAGATGGGAAATATATGTTTTTTGTTGCTGCCATCGCTCCATCTTCCTTCTGGTTGGCAGGATAACAACATTGAGGGATCTCCCCGTGGTAGTGATGAGTTTGGGTCGTGATTTTGACAGGGTCGCCGCAGTGAGGGAAATGTGATATTTTTTGTTTATTTTCCTTTCGCCTTATTTAATTGTTTGCATTGGGTTATGGCCGCTGCAAGTGTCAAAGTGTGGCTGAAGCAATTATGGCCGTTTTTACGCACTCAGCTCGGTATTTGCGGCTGTTCAATTAATTGCTCAGTGCTTCGAAGCGAAACCGCTGATGAAATAATTGAGAAATCGCCCACAGAGCATGATTCCTTCTCTGGAAAATATTCGCAACATTAATTTTATTTATTTTAAAGCACAGGCATCACTGTTTTTAATCAGAACCCCACCAATAAGGCCAATACTCTACTATTTAAATAAAGAATAAATAAATTCAAGAGCCCACGACTTCTTTTGTTTTTCTCTTATTCTGGAAAAATCACATTATTAAAAATACTTAACCCGGCGAGGATCCTTTTTTCTCATATTGGTATTCTTGCTGGCCGACGAAAATTGCCAATAAAGCGAATTAAAATATGCTTTCATAAAAATAATGGAAATTAAATTTAAGTGAATATCTCATTTGTTTTCGTATGGGCGAATTTTTAACCATGCCACAACCAAGCCACACCGAAGGACCTCTGGCTACACTGCACTCCTTTTCTTCCCTTTGTCTTCCAGTTACTTTGCCCGGGGGCGGCGGCGGCCTGGTGTTGGTTGTGGGGGCGTGGCGCTTGTCTATATATTTCCCGCAGGCTGTTGCTCGCCAGTGTTTTTTGTTGTCAGCATCAAAAATATTTTCCCTGCCGCAAAGAGCAGAAACAGAAACAAAAAAAAAACAGGCAGGAAAAAAGCTGTTGATAGGGAGCAGAGCCCTCCGTCCTTCCGTCCGTCTGTCCGTGTGTCCTTTAGCTGTCCCTGGGCCATCCTTCAACATTTGCCTGCTGTGTGTTGTCAGCCCGGCGAATTCCATCTTTTTTCCCTTGCTGTATTGTATTTGCATTTAATTGTGGCATTAAAAATACACCGGAGTACAGCCTGTGCCTGTAGGGATACGGATGCGGATGCGGATCTTTATTTATGGCCCGTCCGTCTCTGTCGGCAGTCTATCTCATTTCTGGCCTGTTTTTGTCCGCCTCACCATTGACATTGTGTGGGCGTGGCCGTGCGAATGGATATTCGATTTATTTGTCCCAATCCCATACCGACTCCGACTCGCGTCCTGGCGAACACAAACAAACCGGGGGCCATGAAAATGATTTAAGATTGGATTATTGGGTGACAAAGTGTGAAGATATTAAAGCCTCGACAGCGTCACCGATTGACAACTAATGAACTGTTAATTGACTAATCAAATCAAGCACGCTTAAGCGCCCCTTAATATTGCTTTCGGCCTGCTTTGTTGTCGGGCGTACTTAAGGGTTATTATCTTGATCTAAATCAGTTTCGTTCTAGTTCAAAGAAATTTAAAAGGTTTATTTTTGTTCATCCTGCAAATTAGTTCTTAAAATCTTGTTATTATTATAAAACATCTCATATAACTAAGAACCCTTCGGATTTTCCTTAGGGAAACCAGTTTTATCCAGCTGATTTATTACCTATCTTTAGTTAATAATGAATTTAAAAATAAATATTTCAATTAGTTCTAGTATTTTTAAATTCCTGATATGCAAGTTTAATATATCATTAATATTCTAACAGCAAACGTTTTATATTTTTTTATGAACTATGTCTCATAATTACTATAAAACCTATAATTATTATTTATTAATACATATCATATCCTGGCTACAGATTTGCCCTTTAATTCTCCCCTTTGGCAATGGCTTGGGGCTGCTGCAGCTCAGTTTCAAGAACTATTTGCTTAAGTGTTTAATTTTATGCCCGGACTTGGCTGAAACTTTATTAAAACGCGTAATTGTGTTGGGCGGGAAAGCGGAAGACCCTTTAGCCTCTAGTTAGTTGAAACTTCCGTTTCTAGGAACCAACAAAATTTCTATTTCAGCTTCAGTTTCCCTTTATTCTGGTCAAACATCCGCTTCGGTTTGGTCCCTCGCGAAGGCTAATTGCTGGCCCTTGCAAGTCTTTCTTTATTTTCTTGACCTTGCCCGGCGAGTGTTTAATTAATTTCCAGCACAGCGGCAGATAAATGGCAGGCGGTGCGAGTTCAAATGAAAATGGCAAGCGGACTTAAGTCTATTTAAAAATGAGGCCGAATTTTTCACACTTCATGGCCATGCATCATCATCAAGTGAGACGGGCTGCTCCCAGGGCGTCTTTAAAGGGCATAGGCACAGGGAACAGGGCACTGGGCTCAGGCACAGGATTCTATTTTTTTAATTAGCGAACCCTTTGCTTTGGTTATCCCTTTTTGGCGGGCCGCCTGTTTGCACTGTACCTGAAGCACGCAGGATTTTTAATTAAAAAGCTCAAAATTGACAGGATGAAAAAATAATGTTTACCTTTCTGCCGACGCGCCGTGTCGGTCGATTGTTTGAGGGGCTTTTGGCAGTCCTTTCAGGATTTCTTACTCAATTCCCGGAGCCACTTGATTATTCAGATTCCACACACTCGGACGGGGCCAGGGCCCCAGTAATCAGCGTGGTCATTTTTCGCATATTTTATCAAATGTTTTGTTCGCGTTTGTAAAAATCTAATTGCGGTTAATTTGGCTGTTTATGAATGCAGGCCCCGCTCTTCCCTCCTGCCACTTACTTTGCCCTGCTGGCCACAAGTTATGCAAGGATTTCTTGTTTTTCTAGCAATTTCGCCTCTCGGGCTTCCCTCTCGTGGCCAGGCTAAATTATTTAAGCGATAATGGGGCGTAAAAGTCATAACTTTGGGGCTGTAAATTGAGGGCTTCCTTGAAGGTTCCGCTCCGTTTTTCGTTTTTGGGGTTTCGGGCTTCGGGTCTGGTCCTGTCAAGTGCATTAAACATGAGGCAAGGGTTCGCGCCAGCTTTCCCTGTTTTGCTTTTGTTTTGTTCTCAGAGTTTACTCGAGTGAGATAATTTGCTAAGCTTTGCGGGAATGGCTTTATCAATTGTTGTATAATAGCCAAATGGCTAGCTTATTTCAAATGTAATTTATGGTAATCGCCGTCTTAATAACAAACCAATTAGAAAGTTTCTCATAATTTAATCAGATTTGCGTATTTGCCAAGACAAAGCCTGCCTGCTTGGTATCGCGCCAGAGCTCTTCCCTGGAAGAAAACTTAAAGATTTTCCTCTTTTTACCCGCTTTTTCTTACGTCACGGTACGTCTGCTTCGTTTATGAATAATTCATGAGGTAACTTTATAAAAATAACGCACAAATGGCACTAAAACAAGGCAAGTGTAATAGCCACCTTTGCGCAGAATTCTAAATGCCCTGAAAGTGACATTGTGATTTCGAGTCATTTTATATGCGAATAGGGGTAAGAGAAACATCCTTAAAACCGCTGAATATAGACTAAAATGTTGCATTTGTAAATATTTAAAATTGAATTCAAGTGAACAATTTTATTCTACAACGCAGGAAAATGGATCAAGCATTATAATTTCACTAATATTTAATATAGGATGCATGATAGTTGTGGTAAATATTTAAAATGTATATACTGACTTATCAAAGTAGTAAATACATATAGTAAATAATTAAACTTAGCAATATAGCCAATGTTCTCCATTTTCCTCTGCAAATACTAAGAGCGCTTCTAGGAAAGTTCCAAGGAAAAAGTTCTGCCTAGCCCTTACCTTGGTAAGCTCACGATGCTAAAAATTTAAAATTTTTGAAATTTTAGATGCGTGCCAGTCTGTGCGAGTCTGCGTGTGTGTAAGAGAACAAAATATCGTTTATTATGAACAGAGAAATGTGAAGGGAAGGACCTGCAAAGCGGGATTCACAAGCCGAAAGCAGCTTAAAGCTTTAAATAATGCAATAAATTATTAAATTTATTTAGGAGCGGAGAAAGTTTGCTGTGGCAATTTACCAAAATGGTCGCAGCAATCGTTTAAGTGCAATTTGCATATTCAACAGATTTTTTAAACAAAGAGAAGAAAAGCACGGCCCCAACATATCATATCAGGCTGGAGAACTGGATGGAAACTTTGAACTTCACCTTTTGTTTTTTGGCCCATCGCAAACTTTGCTGCGGTTTGTGTTTGTTCAATTTGCATACCAAGTTGGCTCCATCCTGGCCTCCTTCGCCAGCCTCATTTGGAATTGCTAAATTTTTATTTCGATGGCACCTCGTATGCAAATGAGTTCAGCAGGAAGTGGCGGGCGGATCCTGTTGACCCGGAACGTAGGCACTTCCTTTTTGGACAAGTTGCTTCATTATGTCAGTCGGGGCGGGGCTCTATATTTGTTAGATAAACAACGGCGTAAGAGGAAATTAATTAAAGTACCAGCGGAGTGTTGATGAATATTTAAGATGCCATTAGACATTAGAATAATGTACAAAGTTGGCCCGTGTGCCGAATTTAATTGCGGTAATTGAATAATAAATCAATGAATTGTTGCTCAACTTCAGCGACTCACTCTCCATTGTCATTTGCCAAAAACGGAATTCACATAATTATTCTGGGAAGGAGCGGAGCAAAAAGTGAATAATCTGCTAAATATGTGGTAAGCTGCTTATAATTCACGATAATAACCATTAGCATTTCTCAAAGTCACTGCATAATTATGTAAGCAGCTTTGAAAAATGTCATTGTCGTAAGAAAGATACCTCAGTAAGCGGATATTAATTTCGCTTTCGCATTTTAATTGCGCCCCGGAAAACACACACGCGTGCTCTTTTTTTTTTTTGTGTGGCTTAAATTCCCATCGTTTACCTTGGCAACAGGGCATGGCAGGGCAGGGCAACAGGAGGAGCCCCAGAAGGTGCTAGGAAGAGGGAACGCAACAGCGACAATATGAGTCTGATGGGCAATGACAGCGATGCCGACACCATGGACACATCCTGCAGATGTCAGGCGTCTGCTGACAGCCAGCTTTTGCCGGGCACGGACCCGATCCACTAACGGCAGAAGCCTGTCCGGAAACATTTTTGACTTATGAAATATGCTGAGCAGTGTAGAGCGTGCGGAACAAGCTGTCAGGAGGAGAAGAAGCCCTTGCTCTGTGTCCTTCCAGGGTTGTTTGTTGCTTACTTTTGACCATATTTTTATAGTGAACAGGGAAAGTATTGTGCACTTAAAGAAACAAAACTATCTTCTACTTTATAGTTTATTTCTTTTAAATAATGTAGTTTTACTTTCCTCTTAAAATGAAATATTCAAGGCTTTGTGGCGGCTTCTGTCTGAGTGTAAACACTTGTTTTATAAAGTGCAGTGGAAATCGTATGTGAGAATCGCTCCCGGGGCTAAAGTTGTCAACAGTTTCGAGTCCTCTTCCCTCTAATCCGGCATAATGCTTCTTGTAGCCCTTGTAATTTAGTTTGCAGTGTGTGCTTTTTTACCAGTCAGAGGAGACGGGACAACGACTAATGACTTGGAATTTGTTTGCCCGCCAGCCAAATGAGCATGTGTGCCCGTCCTCTTCCTGCCGGTCCTCGAAAACTCTCTCTGTAAGCCGGCTGTTGTCGCTTCTGTTTGCCATTAACGCCTGTTTCAGGCCAAAAAAAAAAGCACTGAGAAAGCTGCAACTTAAGTGCAGTAGAAGCGTGAAAATCATTAAGCTGCAGCTGCTGCCCCCACACACATGCCGACACACTTCGAGGGACTCCCGGAGTGAAAAACTAACTGGCAGAGGCGCAGACAAAAAGAGGGAAACGTCCCACATGACGTATGAGTTATGCAGATAAATTTCTCGCCACATCACTCATACCGGCCGGCAACTTTAATTACACCAAGGGCTGCAGCACGATTTAATGAGGAAATAGTTATGCATTCTCGGAAATACGAGTATGTTGTATATTTTCAATTATTTCAAAGGGGCTTTGTTAGGTAATCATTTGCGTATGAGCTTTAAGGAGTCCTCGCTGCCAATATATAATATAAGCAAAAACCCCTTACTTTAATTTCTGTTTACTTTTATATCAGAAGGTATAACTCAAAAGGAGATCTAAAATGTTAAAGGTCTAGAAAAAAGGCTCTTCAGAGACATTATATTACATCACTCGTTTTATAAATGAATATAAAGAATGGTAGACATACAATATTATCAATTAACCCAGTATTTGATCAATTAATGACTTTTTCTTGTCTTGCTTGGCTAAAAATTGAACAAGATAATACTTAACGTGCAACCGCTTACAATCTGGAAATAATGGAAAGTAGTGAGTGCAGGAATAACAGGGTTCTAATATGTATTTACCAACTGGAAGTAAGCCGGTGCATGTCGGGGGTCCCGCCGATATAACGGGCGCCCAGCTTGGAATCGTTGGCGGAGCGGGATTTATCCACTTATTTGTATTTGCAACACTTACGGCGAATGCTGGTTCCCACGAAGATCGGCCAACGGTGGGGTTAGGTAACAAGATAAAATAAATAAAAATGCTCAAAAAATATTGCTTCATTTCAACCTATTCTGGCTAAGAATAACCAAAAGTGGATCACTGTATTGAGCTATTAGTTGGTAATCCTGAACGTTCTGAATTGATTCGTTTCACATATTAGGTAACCATTACAAAATAACCAGACGTGTGTCGGTCTAACCATGACCGTTTGTCTGTGTGTCAATTTATACAACATCTCGTAGAGAGCGAAGCTCTCTCAGAGTGCAGCTAAATAAAAACGGTTGCTGCTTTGCTACTACATTGCAGACATTGCGTGGAGGAGCGAGCGAGAAGAGGTAAGGACTTCTGTTACCGTACTTTAAGTGGGACTCTCGTTAATACCGGTTGCTCCAGACTCAAACTGGAAGAACCTCTCCGTTCGATTTTATAAAGTTCAAGAGCAGTTTTCGCTCTCCTAAGACCACTTGCTCTTCTTGTCTCTTTTTCGCTCTCTCTTCCTCGCTTTGCCTGCAAGGTACAAGCAATAGCAAACGAGAGAGTTTCTTATTAGTTGGACTAAGTTGGCTTTGCATTTTTTGTCTCCAAATACAATGAGGCTGGGGCTTGGCTTTATTATTTGTGGATCCGTAGATGTGGCTTGTTGATCGGTGCCTGAGATTCGAGTAAATTCCTCCGATCTTATTGGCTGCTGTTGCTGGTGGGTGCCCGACAACATAGGAACAGCAACGACAACACATGTGTATTTCGGGCACTCCAGTGTCTCCGGACTAGTCTCCGCCGGACAATGAAGAACAAAACGAGACAAATCCAATCAGCAGCCGGTCGGCGGAGGAATCATACGATGGAGTCAGGGATCGAACTGGAAACTAACCGGAGCTCAGTAGCGGGGTGCTGGTGGCCCGTACATGCCGAACAGGTTGCGCATTAGGCGCTGCCAGAGGGTGTTTGGCAAGGAGCACGGCTCCTCAGATATGCACAAACATGGTAGTGTGCCAAATGTTATCCGGTGAATAGTGAAGAGCGAAATGCATCCGCACAGAATCACCCTCCAGAAACCGTCAAGCGGGGCGTCTTATTCAGCCAATTGTCCTCAAACTGTGTTCCCTGAGTGACGGGGAGATCTCCGTTCTCGTATCTGACCTCAACGGAGCCCTTCTCCACTTGTTCTGCATAAAAACTCATCGGAGGTTCTTCGTCTTCGATCATCGGCAAGCTCATGGAACTTATTTCTTCGAACACGTTTTCTACTTTCATGGCATACAAATATATAAAAGTTATAAAAGCTAAACAAAATTTTTACTTTTTACACTAAAACCAAAAGAAATTTTAACTTTTTTGGGAAAAAACTTACAACTTACTTCTGAAGAGAGCGACATTTCTCACATTTACTGAAAAGGTCCAATCTGATCATCGCTCTTTTCGATTCCCATTTTAATCAAGACCTTGCGATTTCAGTTTTCCAACTATCAAAAGCAATCAGAATAGCCTTATTTCTTATCTTATATCTTATATCTATGAAGATTTTAAAGGAACAAACGATATTATTGCATTATTTAAAATTTAATTTTTTTATTTAATTTATTTTATTTAACCACTGACGCCAACGATTTGTCCGATTAAATCCTTTTTCTTTTGCAAAAGAAAATCAAGGACTCCCCCAAAAAGATTAGATGGACGCTGTTCCGGTGCAATTGGTGGGGTAGTCTGCGATTCTCGACTGAATTTGGCAATTAATTCATCTAATTTACATTCTGTAATACGAAAATATTACGTATAGATTTGTACTCAAAACTATTTTTTTGTATAAATTACCTTCCGTTTGGCATGCGGATCTCATTGCTCTGATTTTCAAAATATGTTCCTTGTACAACTCATCAACGCTATAGCCTGGATATCAAAGATTGATTTATTTAATATTCGGTTTAGGTATATTTTTAATATATTAAAACCTACCTTTCCCTGTTTTAGTCGGGGAACTAGCTGGACCCCTCTGACCTTGGATAAATAGTAGATTTGAACATATCAGAACCACAAAAAATAGTCGCTGCATCGTGACTTTGCCGGACTAACTATAGAACGAAAGTGCCGCTACATTGCATTTTACTTGGCATTTATAAATACAATCTTGCCATCTTGCGAAACAAAATTGATTATCTAACTTAACCTGTGACCTTTTGGAGAACCAAAGATAGAAAGCGATGGGACCTTGGATGAGTATTTGTAGATTTTAAAATATAAGAACAGTGAACCATATTCGCTGCATATTGACTTTTCCGAACTAGCTAAAAAACGAAAGTGCAGATTTATTGAATTTTAACTAACATTTATATTTATCAACTTAGCACGAATCTTACTTAACCTGTGACTTTTTTAAGACCAGCCTAGTAACTCCATCCAGAATTAAGACAGCAGACTAAAAAATGCAAACAATTAATTACCGCAGCTATCGGCAGTTTACACGTTGAACACAAAAGACATAATCACAGTCATAAAAGCCCGACCACAAAGCCCATTGAGGCCAATAACTCGTTTGTTTATGCACAATGCTCTTAATGAACAACGGAAATTGGCGGCCATTAAAGAACATTTCCAATAAAAATAAATCAAGTGGACAAAGCTAACAAAAAATATATATATCGGTATTTTAATATGCAGAAGCTCTCAGAACTTCAATTTAATGGGTTTTAGCTACGGCTCTCAGGCTGGTCAACTATTAATGGTTAGAATTGGGCCGCTTTTTTGCTGCAGGGAAAGGAAATGCTGAACAAATGCAATTGCAACCTTTTTATGACGGACTGTCCATTAAAAGCTCAATATTTAAGAGGGGCAAAAACTACAAGAAATTTAAAATAAATACTCTGATAATATTGAATAATTAATCCAGCTTTACAAATAGGATCTTTAAATTTGTATAGTTTGGACTTGTGTATAATAACTCTTATTTTTGTTGTTAAGAATGAAGAGTTAATCGGTTCTTTTTCAATTACAGATTAATTTAATTTATATTTAAAGCCCGCAACATAATTTAACTCATTTGATTGCCTGCTGAGCGATATTTCAGTTTGAATTCAAGACCATCCATCCGTTTCCAACCAATTGTGCAATGCTTAAAACATCACAGTGTTCTGACATTGTGGGTAATATTTTCTGCCCATCCGCAGTATATATTCGCACAGAAGCATACATTTATGGCGGCTGATAAATAACGACGCAATTGACTTGAAATCGCGACCGCTTTTACCACACTCACTGCGAGAGGGATGCCGCGATGTAAGGGCGGAGGACTACATATACCAGCAATACATTATATTCGGTTAAATGTATGTGCCAGGAATGTGAGCAGTTGACATATGGCTTCAAATAAGACTGCTTTCGGCCACACAAACTGATCGATGGCGATGAGTTTTGTGGCTCTGCTGCCGTTGTGTTCACCTGAAGCTCAACAGGATGGTATAAATCTCCGGACCGTGACATCCTTTAGCGATTTATTCACATCACGCGACCATCTCTGGCTTGGTGGGTCGTGGTCCTGGTCCTGTCGGACGTGTTTTATTGTTGCCTTTTCACACACGCTTTATTTATTTATTTATATGCTCTGCTCCGCTTGGCTCTTTCGCTTTTTTGCCGCACCCCTTCCGCATGTAAGCCGTATTCATTTTTTGTTTATCAATATTTGCTTTTTGTATCAATATGCAAAAACTTTTATTAATGACCAATATGTGCAGATTTCCTTTTCACAGCCTTTTATTTAGTTGGGTTTTCCGTTGGCTCTCCTTTTGGCCCTCTGGCAATTTTCAGGCGAGTTGGCTGAAATGATGCAATGTAAATTTCATTTTAAAAGCTTTTTTCCAGGCTTAAAGTGGTGCCGCTGTCTTCTTTTTGTGCGACGATAAAAATATCGCCGGGCAGTGACATTGAAAGGTTGTCAAATATGCATACTGTATATAATTCAGCGATTTCTTATATTTTTTGTTGATTGTCCGCCATTATGCATTGTCCAATTTGGCATTAATTTAAATGATTTATTTTGTTTTATTTCATTATTTCATTGTTGTTGCTGTCCTCAGCCACACAAAAGACCTGCGGATCATGATTGATGGTCAAACGGGTCGACAACATTTTCGCAGCAACAGCGGCAGCGGCAGGATTTAATTTGATTGAAAAGCAAACCGAAAAATCAATTCCGGCTAATGGATTTTCCGCACCGCACTAGGCACTAGATCCCTCGCTCTCAGATTTCATTTAATTTTATCTTTTTTTACTTTTGAAGCACTCCCCTGCCTTGGGTCTCCAGTCATTTGCATCCACATCCACAGCCACGGCGGGCATCGATTTGGGCGAAGCAATTTTTCAATAATGGCATACAAAGAAAAAATGTTTGGTATTCCACTTTGGAGCCGAGGCATCCTTTATTGTTTAGTTCGTGTCTGCAGCTGTTGGCGTGACTTCTTCTTTTTTTTTGCGAGCCACACATAAGGTAATCATCATCAAGGGGCTAACCCATTTTTATTTTTGGTCGAAGCGATAACCACAAGGGACTGCGAAAATTACTTTTCATTTTTGTACAAAAACAAGGATGTCCTGGAAGTGTCTCTAGGCATTTGGCGCAATTATTTTAAATGTCTGAACTTTGGCAATATTTATACAAGTAAGTATTTATATGTTTCAGGAACTTAAAGCGGATTCACTTTGTACGAAACAAAGTTTTAAACTCAATGTCCGCAGGGCTTCAAAAAATAAAATAAATTTTTTTTTCTTAAAACCAGAGTACATTATGTTCAAGCAGCAAGAACCCTTTAAGTGCCTTCCTACAAAAGTAGCTTGTAATCCTTTGTAAAGAATCTTTTTACTTAACTACTTAACCGTTCATATATTAATATATTTGATATGAAGGTAAAAATCTCCTAAGGACCTCCCCTTATTAGACACGGAGCATCCTCTATACTCTTCGATATTAATGGCCTATTTATATTAAAGTGAAAGCTCACCCCATCGCAGCCTTGACATTGCTGCCTGTCTATCTTTCTGTCTGTCTGCATTTGAATGCCGCGGCCTTGGCTTCGAGTTAATTAGTCGTCAGCGCATTTAAAACTTAATTAAACAGCCGTGGTCCGTAATTAACAATATTGGCAGCTGGCAATAACAACACCACCAGCATGCGGCGGCGGCAGCGGCGGCGGCCAGATCTGAATGGAGTGCAAAGTGTTGCCACCCGGCTGTCGGACTTCATTAACTTCCAGCCGGGTCGGAGCGGAGCACACTCGTCCAGAAGATTGGCGTATTCAAAGCAGATCGATAGTGACAGAAAAATGTGCCTGGCAGCTGCTAGATTCCAAAGAGGAGGAGCACACTGTGCCATGTCGCTGGCAATTAGGCGTAGAGCTGCTGTCACAGCATTCAACACACTGTACTCTAAGCCCCTCCTCGTGTTTTCCATTTTTCCGTCGCTGCAACACTGTTGCTTTTTCCGCCGTCGGTTGCTGGTGAAAAATGCATGAGTTGGCCGGAAGCGACCACCACCAGCTGCGTTGGCCTGAACCCAGCTAAAGGGCCAAGAGAACAGCTCGGTCTCACAGTCACAAGCCACAAAAGGGGAGTGGCCCTGCATTGAGATAAATTAGACTTTTATTTGTTTCTATTTTTAAGTAATATTTTTTTTAAATTATTAATATCATTTTTTATAATTTTTTTCATTGTAATCCCTGACTAGGACTGTAATAAAAATGACTCCTGAGACTACAACAGCTTGCGAGTGTTCGAATATTCTTTGTAAAACGTGGTAGAAATCGAAAATAATTTCTTTCAGTGCTAGTGAGTGTATGTTTAGTGCGCGGGCAGAGAATGTGGAAAATGTATACAATAAACGCTTGGTAAGTTCCACACACAACACAATTTCATCATGCATCAGTCGTCGCCAGCTCACTTCACTCTGGCTCGTCCTTTTCTCACTTGGCTGCCTTACTCGGCTCCTCGACACTATATTCCTTAGCTTCGCCCAACAAAAAGAAATAATTAATTTTCATGGCTTTGTTTGATGCGCTCATCTGACCGACGAAGCTCGGCACTTGTGGGCTTCAGACAACAAAAAAAAGGAGATTTGGCGAAGCTATTCTCCTTCACCTGGTGCAGTGGCTCCGCAAGGTGTAAGCTAGAATAATTTTAAAATTCTTTTGCTTCCTGTTTCCGCATGCGGTTTTTTGTCAGCTTGACAAGGGAAGAATGTCTTTGATCAAAATGGCAGGGGTTTCTCGGTAACAAAAAACTATTTTCTTTCTAGTGACTCACTGATGTGGTTAAGAGAAGCAGAGACAATTTTATAAAACAGAACAAAAATGTGACAAATAAATATAAATGGTAATTTCTCTATATACTTCTTGCGGATTTGATAAAATTTAAGAGTAATTTTGTATATCTATTTACTTATATGAACAGAAAGCTATAAGTATATCGTCTTGCCATCTTCCTATACCAAAGAATATTTAATCAATTTGTTTTCTTTCAATAAAAGTCACTGTTACTGTTGCCGGAAATAACAAATACTACGTATTCGCTCCGTGAAGCAAAAAACATATTTGATATTCATAAAAGCGAATGTGTATTCATTGGATTCGCACTCCCTTAACCGCATTTAACGACCATTAGAAGGGTCATATCAACATTTACTGCCCGCAATAATAACTGTTTACACGCGCGTAAAAATCAAGCTTCTCTCCCATAAATGCCAGGATGTCCAGGCCAGGTCAGAGCAATGACCGCACTTCCTCCTCAATCTTCCCCAGAAACTGCTCCACCACTACCTGCTCGACTTTTCCCCCGCTCTTACTGTTATTGCCATTGCTGTGGCAGGCAGGTGAGAAGTCGAGCGTGGCACACACTTCACAGGTAGCCGCAGGATCGGCAGCCAAGCAGTCAAACAGAACCGCACCAGCCACGCCCTCGCCTCAATGCCATACTGCCACCTTATCAGCCACCTGGCCGCCCACCTGGCCATCCACCCACTCACTCATTTGCTGGCCAGTTCAGTTACACTTACCATTACAGTTACAGTTTCGGTCTCGGTTTTCAGATCCAGGTCCTTTGTCTTTCCGCACATAACAATAAAGGCAGTAATAAGAATAATAAGAAAAGAAGGAAAATCAGCCGAAGGAGGCGAGGATGGATGCGTTGGCAAATTTTTAAAATATTTTATTGTTTAATTCGAGCGTTTGTTCGTTCTGTGCGAAAGTTTAATGGCCTGCAACGCTTCGCTTCACATTATCATTACAATTGCGAGCATTTTCACCCCGTCCTTGCCGATTTTTCGCCACCCCCAAGGCTGTCGATTCGAGCAGGTATTAATTATAATGCCACAAGGGGATGCTGGTCATAAACACAGAACATCTTGCGTATTGCACTTCATTTTCTGCTTGGATTGCGGTCCATTAACCGCCTTCGTAATGAGGCCACGCAGATACTTTCAGCCACAACGCGAAAAAGTGCAATTATAGTGAGCCGACCGAGTCCCGAAATTCGCCTTTTAATTAATATTTCTTCTTGACGGTGTTTCCTTTTAACATTGAGGAATTGTTGCTCGTATTGCCATATTTAAGACGATGCTAGTGGTCTTAAATTTATACCAGCTTCTCCGATGAAGGAATGAAAGGATTTTTAATACCTCTCATAATTTTACTCAGTTTAAAAATAAACATACCGTGCACTTTTAACATTTATAAAAATACCCCAATGTATATTAAGGGATAACCCACTGAACTCAATTCTTTAAGCTGAGCCTTCACCGTTTTTAGATTTTTCCAATAATCAAGTTACAATTATTAGGTCAGACTTTGAACTCGCTTCGGGGAATTGACTTTTATGCCGCACCATAAAGGAGCCTCCTCGCCAACATAACCATTTCCCACTTTGCATTCAAGTTTTCCATTTCCGCTTTGGCGCCTCTTTCCTGCCAGCAGCCTTCGGCCTCCGTCTGCGCCTCCCGCCTCGACTCCAGTCCCAGTTGCATAATATTTTATTATCCCAAACGCCTATCTGCATTGTCCTGGCACTACAGGACACCTCCGTGGCCCCCCAGGCCGCCCCGCTCTCATTGCCAGCTATCTGCGAGCATCCTCGTTTTCTCTTTTTGCTCACTGTGGCGGAATTATAATCTTACAGGCTCTAACAAGTGCAAGTGCGGCTGGAATTTAATATCACGAAGGCCCTTTGTTGTCCCCTCCGCTGGTTTGTTGGTTTTAAGTTTTCGTGTATTTCATTACAAGGGAGTTGGCATTGGTTATGGGGGGAGCGGGGGCCTGGTTTTGGGTCTTGGAATTGGGATTGGGATTGGGAATAAGGATCGGCCTTGTGTGTGCCGCTTGCCGCATTCAGCAGACGCTTAAATCCTTTACACAAGCTGTTTGCCGTGCATAACGAAATAAAATAAATAATCCCGTTTAATGGAAAGGCGCAGGGCACAGTCGGTGGCAGCACCGCCACCCATAAACCCTTTCCATTTCCACTTTCCATCCAAGCAACAACAATGCCGACCGGCATCGCATTTCCTTTCCAATTTTCCTCGCCTGCGCCTGCTGCTTCAGCTCCATCGTCAGCTTCAGCTCCAGCTCGAGCTTCTGTTCCTGCCGGTACCTCTGCTCCTGATGATTCTGCTCCTTTTCAGCTCCTTTTCCATTTCATTCCTGCTCGCTGTTGTGCACACGTACGCAGCTTAAGATTTCCCATTCATATCGTGTGCGGCGGCTGGTTCTTATTTCAACAGGGATGGACACCAGCTCTGAACCGATCCCAGCCAATATAAACTTATTTTAATAAAAAATAATAGCACAAATAATTATTTTAAAAAGTTTAGTAAATTTCTACCAGACCGTCACATTTTATTTTCCTATGAATAAATAAGCTTCGACACCGCATTGATATATTATTAATATAGCACTAATAAGAACTAATCCCCAAGAAGAGTGACTTATATCGAAAATCTATTAGGCTGATTGTCTTGCATCCCTGGACTTAAAGGATGAGTATTTTTTCCCCACGTGGAGTCGACATCCTGTTCAATATGCATTTGGCTGGTGGTTAATGCCGCCTTGGGAGTAACTGATTGCCACAGTGGCACCATTATTATGCATTCAGATTGATGCACGTCCTCGGCATTTTTTCAGCCAGCCTGCCGCAAAATGCACATTCGCATCCTGTCGGCGCGTCCTGATTACACTGGGATTCTTGGGACCCGAGCCCTGGGTCCTGACTTCCTGACAGCACTCACGACACCCATGCATACATATATCGCACACACTTAACGAGCACTTAAGCGCCTTCGCCGGGAGCTGCTTAGCTCTAAATATTATGTTTAATTAAATATGAGCTCATAATCAAGTTCGAGTTCGCCCACTTCGCCTGGCCAGCTGGCCTCTCTCCCATTTTATAGCCACTTTATCTGCTTAATTAAAAGGTTGGGCTTTAATTGAAATCGCTCTGATATCTGAGCTGTCACAATTGCCAGCTGTCCCCAGGAGGAGCGGAGGAGGAGAGGAAAATGATTAGTGTAATTGCCTGAGGCGGGCTGGGAAATTATTATCCGATATGTAGAGGATTATCCTGGTGAGCCCTGAGCGTGCCGATGGTTGGGAAACATCTTGGGCTTAATCAATCAACACAGGCACTGAATAAAATATATACTGGTCTGGTCGAAGACATCCTTCGGCTATAAACGAGCAGGGCCCACATTTTATTGGCAATTCCCTGATGTCCCAGGAAGGCTCGTTTGGAGAGGTCTCTGTCACTTTGGATTTTATTTGGCTTTTCCCCGGAAAACATATTTATTAGCAACATGTCGAATGGGTAATGCAATCGAGGCCTTGAATCTCCGCTGGCCCAAGTGTGTGGGCGAAAGTGACTTTTCAATTTGAATAAACGAATGAAGCTGGGTAAATATTTGATTTATTTTCGGGTGACCTTTGTCAAATAGACACACACAAAACCCCACATTCCTTGCCCGCTCTTATCGCACAGCTGCGGTTGAAATAATAGGACCGAACTAGACCGCAAGTCGAATTGTGTGGTGTTGTATGTATTTAATCAAGTTAGGATTGTAATTTAGCTTCATTTCCATATGGTTTAATGTTAATTTCCATATGGTTTCTGGCCGAACTACTGTGTAACTTGGGTACGGTCCTTCCATAAGCTTTCCAGGGACTTGTAATGATATATATTACCCTTGGCACCTTTAAGGAAATTTAATTTTATTATAAAACATCAACCAATACCCAAAATATCTATAAATTTCTAAAGAAAATTAAAATAAGTTTTCATAATGGTGTTATGACACTATATTATTGCTTTTATTCGCTAAAGGTGTCATTAAAGCAGAAAGGGACCACTGATTTTGGTCACTAAAAGTGTGAAATGATGGTCTTGCTCACACTAACGCAAAAGCCGATAGTCTAAAAATGATTACTCCAATTATTGAAAAAAGAATGTAGTGTCAAAGCCCAATACATATTATTTTCAACAATTCTCGCCTTTGGGTGCCTAATTTATGTACATAATCTTCCTATATGTTATCCTATTGGTTACAATTCCACAATAATAAAAATCTAATTTTCTTGGTGCTATTATCTTGGCTAAAATTGTGCTGGAAGATACGATTTTCGCACATTTGTCTCTTTGTATCTTTTTGACTTGGCTGTTGCCCGAAATTCAATTTGCATATTTCCATCTCTGTTGCTCCAAGTGCTCCTTGTGCCTGGTGCACAAAAGTTTATAATTTCCATTTGTGTTGGTTGCTCTTTCCCGACAAGCAATTTTCGCTTGATAACTCCATTGCCGAACAAGGTCAGGCCGAGAGCAGGGAAACCAATTCGGAATAATCTAACCAATTACTGCCAGCACTCCGGCAAGGTCAGCCGAGTCATTCCGGCAACGCACAAACGATTATTACTGCATTAGGAGTCGGCAAAAGAAACGCACATGTGAGTCGCATGCAGATAAGCAAACGTAATAGAAACAGATTATATCCCACACTCCTCCAGGGAGCCACATCCCGTGCTCGAGCGAACCCACGTCCCCGTCCCCGTCCCCGTTCCCATTCAGCCGTAACATAATCGTAAAAGTCAAAGCTTAGCTCAATGCTAGATTGCAGCATTTTGTATGGGGATGAGAGAATTTTTAAAGCGGTCCATCCTGGGGGATGGGTCCTGATAGAGATGCTCTGCGAATTCAAGGATGTGACTCTTAATAAGCAGATTTGACTTGAAGTTTGAGCAGATCAAAAAGTCTGGCTGGGTGCTTTTAATGTAAGCCGAAAATAATGAGATTCGGGGCAACTTCTCAAAAGGAACGAGAGGGGATTTTATAATCTGCATATAGAGGAAGTATATCAGAAATGGAAACTGGTCACAAGATCTAGAATATACTTTGAATTTAGGCAGTCATTGAGCTTGGATATTACTGTTTTATACAATTTATAAATTAATATTTACAAGGCAACGACATTTTATAAAATCTTCATCTTTATTATTAATTTCAAATGCAAATTGGGTAACTATACTTTAAGCCAGTAGGACTTATGTCTCTCTAATGATCTGCGGCTTGAAGTCATGTTCCGATGCCTTTTGAAAGGACTCGGCATAGAGAGGAATCCTCTGTGTCATGCGGAAACCCCAGAAGTCCTTCACCTGGCGACAGAGGTTAAGATCGAGTTCCACCACCAGCAAGCCATCATTATCTCGGGACAAGCTCTGTAAATAAAAATGTATTACTCATTATCAGTATATTAAAATCTAATTTAAACCAAAAATTTATTCTAAAAGCATGCTTGCAAATAAATTATATATGTCCGGTTTGCTTATACTGTTTGGCATTATAAAATGTTCTAATAAAATGTTCTATAAACAAATTCCAGGAAAATCATTTATAAAAGCATTTAATTCAATTTTCTATATTTATCCAATGATTATACTCTATGACCTTGATGTTTCTTCGCTTGTTTGTTACAAAATAAAAAGAGATCATTCTTTGTTGAACCTACCGGAGTCCTTGAACCATCAGGAGCAGCTACATACGACGAACCGTAGAAGGGCCCGAACTCCTTGTGGGCCTTATTGCCATCGCCGGATGTGTACTCATTGGGGAACTCCTCCGTTCCCACTCGATTGATCGGCACGGTGAAGTAACTATTGGCAATGGCAGCATTCCTGGCTTCAATGCTCCAAAGTGGCTCCGATAACCGACCGATCGTGGCCGAGGGATTGAAGACGATCTCCGCGCCATTCAGCCCGAACATCATCCAGTTCTGCGGATGATGGCGTCCATAGCAGATATTGATGGCCAGCTTGCCGAACTCCGTCTCGAAGACCGGGTGCCCGGTGTTGCCCTCCAGGTAGTACGTGGATTCGTTGAAGTCACCCACCCGGGGGATGTGGTTCTTGCGATGCTTGCCCAGGTACCGACCGCTGTTCGAGATGACCACGGCCGTGTTCCAAATGGTCTCGCCGTGCTCAATATCACGCTCGAGGATCGAGTGAATGATCACCATGTTATAGGCCTTGGCTAGCCCTGAGAGCATCTTGGTTGTCGGTCCATTCTCGGCCTCCTCGGCGAACTCGCACCAGGGGAACTTTTCCCGGGTGCAGAAGGCAAAGGGCATGGCTGTGTAATGAGTTTAGAAAAGCCAAGGGATCATTAATAAAGTCAGTATCGAAATAAATAAGCTAATTAAAATTGTAAAGGGTTCCTGAAGTACCTTGCCATAAATCTAAGTGAGTTACTTACTCCACGCTTCTTGGGTGCAAACGATGTTGCAGCCAGCAGCCGCCGCTGCCTTGATAATGTTCTTGACCTTGTTCCAAATGCCTTCGCGTTGCTGTTCAATGGGCGCCGTGGTGGGAAGTGCGATGGAGTTTTGGATGGCGCCAACCCGAACTATTCGGGGCTTGCGGGTCTGCTCCTCTCGCGCCTTGAAGCGATAGCCCTTGATCTCAAAGCCATTATCCAGAGCTATCTTAGTGGCACTTTCGGGTAGGTCCAGTGTTTGGCTACAGAAAACGGATCATATTATGTAATTATTGGGTGATTTTTAAATTAATACGACGCATCTGCTATAATATTAAAATTTATAGCATATAATAGTCTTAAGAATTTTTAAAAATGAAATCACAAAATATATGTTTTATGTCATTATTTAAAGAATGTTTTGGAATATATAAAGATTTTAATTTTAAATTAAACATTTCTGATCATCAACTGGCGCTGATGTCGTCGAACCGGACGGAATTGGATGCTTATCTCTATTCTAGCTGCCGTAACTTTTGAACTTTTTTATTATAATATTAAAATTTCAATCCAGAGATGGATTTTGTGATCAATCAAGACCAATAAATAAATAAAGTTTTACAAATATCATAGCCCTAATTGATCTTTCGATCTCTCAATTTCTCAATTTGTTTTGTTTTGCTTCTCCGATCGTCCCATTCACATCACCAGATGTTCGCGATCACACACGTGTAGATACACAGGGTATTAGTTCTATATTTAAATGTATTTTGATACAAAACATCTTAAAATATATAAACGGAATATTTAGGATCGTTGTTATGCTAAGAACTGGAATTTTTTGTGCGTTTATACATATTTGCAAAGCGATTAAGATTAAAATATTTTTAGAATTATCTGGAGATTTCTTTTACGATCACCCCACATGATGTTCGCTCTTATCAGTATTGTCACTAAGTTTTTGGTACTCACTCTTCTTCAACGCCGTACAAAATCCGCTTGACCTCCTTCAGTTCATCGGCCGGCAGATGCTTCTCCAAGCTGTCGTTCAAGTTTTTCAATTCAAATGCCGACATTGTTGTTAATTCGCATTAATCGGTTTGTTCCGAGTTTTATTGATAGAGCAACCTATTGCGTCCAGCGCACTATATGGAATGCCTATGTCGACGAACGCGTTCACCTTCTTATCTCTCTCTCGCCTGCTTGCTGTAGATCTCTCTCTCTCTCTGTTGTTCTCTATTTGTTTTTCTCTCTCTTTGTGGTTTTTCTTCAATGATTTTCTCTCTTGAGAATAAAAAAATAGTGAGACACATATGGGTACACTCATTGTCCCTTAAATAGCACATAAAGAATGCTTTGTGAGAAGGGTAATATTTATTGAACTTAATTGAATACCATTATTTTAAGATTTTATAAGAAGAATTGACGTGATATTTTTAGTGAACTCTAAATTGGATATTTAATTGTTGCTTCCTTATAAATTTATAGCTAAACTATTATGAATTTAAAGGAATTCCAAATTCTGTTTTGTTTTAGAAATTAAACCAATTTACAATTATTTACATTTTAGTTCAGTTTATAAGTTGACATATTGAATAAGAAGTATTTTTGAGCAATTGAAAATAATATATATACTTTATTACATAAGTGATAAATATTATATTTAAGGAATGATACAATTGTTTACCATTAAATAGTAAAACTTAAAGGCTTTGTAAAGGCTTTGCTTGTTCACATTAAAATGTTTAAACCAAACCGTTTTCTATATCCCTAGTCTAATATATTTTTGTATCAATATATTCCAACTCTTTTATAGAAAGAACTTTTCTCGTTAATATGCAAATCGATCTCCTTAAGACGATTATCTCAAACTTTGTAAATATTAAATCTATTTGGAGCACGTCTGTATCGCCAGAGCATCTCTGATGTCAGCTACTTTGCCTGAAAGCTGACAGCTTTTGGGGCCATTTTGTATTAGAAAAGATTAACTTGAAGCCCAATGTGGGTCTCGTTGCGTGCTGGAAGGCAATGCAAATTACCAGAAATCTTTTTCGGGGCGAAAGATGTTTGTTTGTCTAGTTCTGGTGCTGGTGCTGGCGCTGGCGCTGCTCGGAACGCTTTTTGTTTTCTTTTTCAGTTGGCAACTCAATTGAGTGTAAAACAATTTCATTAAATTGGCAGTCGCAGAGACGCTTCTTGCCGCGCACCCATCTTTTCTCTGCGTGTATGGGCCAGTGATTGTGTGTTTGCGTTTGTGTGTGTGTGGACCCAGTGTCCTCCATTTGGCCACATTCATTTATTGAACCCGTCCCAAACCGATCCGAACGGAATGGAACCTCATCATTGGCGATGTCGTCTGCTCGCCGGCTTTGTTCTATTTTTATTATTATTTTATTGTCTGGCTGCAGTGTCCATGTGGGAGCGAGAAGCCATTCCGAGGAGCCCCAGGACTCCCAGGACCGACGACCGAGGACCATGGACCTTCTTGCCATTGCAATTTATCGCATACGCTTTGGTAACATGTTCGCAGGCATTTTTATCATTTCCGCATTTATATGGTTTCCGCTTGAGCTGCAAGCAAACTAAGAAGTGGCTTTCTGCCTTATTGCCCCTGAGAATGCCCTATACTACGTATAGCCTTCGCATCCGACCAGGATGTCTGTCCTCTGATGGAATTCGCAGCTAAAACCGAAACCGAGCCATGCTCAGCCGAATGAATTGTTTAGCTTTAATTTATTGTACTGAGATTGGTTATGGTCTGGCCTCCTGGCCGGGTCAAAATCTCACACACTTACCCACACATTGCACTGCCCGAAATGGAGGGGGGAAATCGATGGGAGGTCGGTGGTCCCAAGGCCGAAGTTCGATAAAATTTCAGTTTTCAGTTTGATGGCATCAATTTATTCATAAAACCAAGCTGCATGAAGATAAATAAAAATGTCTGTGCTATTTTTGAAGCCATCAGAAATGAGTTTAAAATTGTGACAAATTTCAATTGTAAACTAAATTCATTTAAATTCAATATTCAATTATTAGCCCGGAGTTAAATTTGACCATGAATGCTCAATTAATTTCAAATACCAGGGAAGTGATTGACAATGGATAAGGCCTGCAAAAAGGGAAAATCCTAGCTACTTTCAATCAATTTCTGCTAAAAGGGTTTTATTCAATTAAATAACTATTTTTGGGAAACGTAAATCAGCATTTAACTTACTAATTGGCTATCAGAATTGAAACTTTACTAATTTGAAAGGAAGACTAATTCTATTATGTAACAAACCAATTTAAAATTCAGATAAAATGTTTACGGCTCAAAGAGATGCCATAAATCAAGCTGTTTTTAATAAGGATGCGAAAATCAATATCTATAAATAAGAAGGCTATTATAAAATTCATACGTAACCCACACAAAATGAATTTTATTAATAATACAACTTGGCCCGCCTCCTGACTCACATGCCCAGCCACATGCCCAACTCTTCCCAAGTTCTTCCCTGTGTAATTTTCAATAAAAAATATAACACTCGGAAGGACAGGAAGCTGAAGAAAAAAAAAAATTACAACTTACATTGTGTCCACTGCCAGGCTTCGCCGGCTAAAAAAAAAGGAGAGTAGGGACACAAAAAGGGGCAGCGAGACTTGTTAAGGGTCGGCTATAAATCTCGGCAGCTTGTGCTGTAACTTAAATTAAATGCTGCAAAATCGGCTGGGCAATGGCCAACTCATGTGGACCCCTGACAGCCACAAAGGAAAGCCAGAAGGAAAATGCGAAGGAACGACTAGCGAATAAAAAACGCGCCGCACGCAGCCCGACCGAGTTGAAAAATGAGAGGCAAAGGAGTGCACCGAGACGTGAGCCAGGCGAAACAGGAACTTAAATTAAATAGAGTTTTCGAAAACAAGCGGCTAAATATGCTGCAATTGCTGTTCCTCCTACTGCTCCTGCTGCTGCTGCTCCTGTCAGACGAAGGATCAGACGATTTTCCCCACTTCCCAGCTCCATCGCTCAGTTTTTCCATATGCATTCCTGTGAGTCGAGGGTCTGGGAGCCAAAAACGAGACTGCACGTGGCAAACAAAACTCTGGGCCACTTTTAGCAGAAAAGCGGCAAATTTATGGCTGCCAGCATTTGCGTGTTGGCAACTTTTTTTGGGCAATCCCCGCCCCCACTGGGAAACCTGAAAACCTGGAAAAAAAAACGATGAAAATATTACATTTCGCACACGTAGAATATAGAAGAGTTAAATTGGCAAAAAACAAGAAAACCTAGCAATGAATTTTCCCATAAAAACTCGGTTATTAAATGGGGTAAACTCAGCACTCTACGACTATTCAATTTGCGTTAATGGGCTAAAAATATATTGGCAAGGGTCAATTTGGGGGCCCCCTCGATTTCGGCATAAATATTTCCATATATCAACGGCTTGCGTCTAAGTATTACGTCGGCAAATCGGCTTACATCTAATTTGATTTCGCCAAATTATATTTTCATAGAAATTTCGTTTGATTTATTTTGTGCCGGTGCGTCGTATTATGCTTGATAAATTGGGAGCTAAGCGTCCGCCGCTCGCTGCCTTTCAATTAGTTTTTGAGCGCCCAAAAACTTGGCCAGACAATCAACTGGAAAAACCAATCAACTATTTTCCCGCCCCGAAAAGTGCATTAAAGGGGCGAACCTGCAGCCAACACTATAAATTAATATGCTGGCGAAAGTATAAAATTGAAATTATGGCCACTGCCAACTAATGAACAGCGATAAAAATAAATACAAGCGCCTGGCTTCTGGCGAACTCCTGGAGAAAGTTCGCCTCTTGCACCTGAATGACTTTCGAGCCAGCTTCCTCTGCCAGCTGAAACTATGTCAATACATTCCGCGCTCGAGTTCTCAGTTCTCAGTCATTGCCGTAAAAACTCGCCCAAAAGTTGCCCAAGTTTGGGCTGCGAAAAGTGTAACCTTTGTGCGTCTTCCAGGGCCGCCCATCAGCCGCCGACTGCGAAATCCGAGCGCCTTCCACGAGTCCTTTCGATTCGGACCGAACCCGAAAGGACTTCGGCTATTCGGGAGCTTTCGCTCTCTTCATCCTCTCCTTTGCAGACTCTCTTAAGTGTGCGAGTGGTGTGGCGATATATTGCTTGCGCCGCGAAAACGAGATAGGTGCCGCGTAGGCCGCACTGCTCGCACCCGAAAGCTTTGCGGCGAGTGCCACTTGTGACGCTTGGGAATAACAACCGTTAATAAAGCGCGCGCTGACTTTGAGTTTGTCAACACGGAAAAAATAAGTCAAGTCAGCTTGGGAAAAGGTTCCAAAATTAAGATCTTGAAATTTCAGTGGTCACTGAAATATTTTCCAACTAATACTATTTTTAGACTTACTGTACAAATTATATTGCCTTTATACAGAAACTAAGCCTTGAAAAACTAACAACTATTTGTAAATTTGATTATTTGTAGAATTAATAATTATTGATTTATATGTAAATAAATATCTAAATTCATAAAAAATACTATCTCAATGTTTTTATTTTTATACTTTAAGAAAAATGTTGCAAACATTAATTTTAGAGTAAGGGATCATAATTATTAAACCATTACGAACTAAATTATGAAAATTATGTATTTTGTAAACTTCAAGTTAGTTTTAAGGTTATAAGATGTATTTATTCAAAATACAAAATTATTATCATGAAGTTATAATAGTCACTGAATTATTTTCAAACTGAGCCTTGTTTTTTAGTTGTATCGTAAAAATAAGAAGCATCATTATTGGAGATGCTTAGCCTTAAGTAAGAAATCTATTGGGAAGTTTATGTAAATAAATACAACCCCGCTGTGCAATAAGATCTGTGTGTGATCTTGGCATATAATCGCGTCTTGATTTACGTATGAGAAATTAGGCCGGTTAAACCTCGAGTTAGCTCCACCTACAAACATTACTAAATAAATACATATATAATTGTAAATTCATCAAAATACTTACCTACCTTAATTTCTAACTTATAAAATTTAAGTAAGCAGGAGTCAACAATTATTTGTAGAGCTAATGCTTACAACTACTTATTATTACGTAAAATTAAAATTATTTTATTTACTTTATCTAGTTTTAAGTTAAATTTAACGTTATAAGCTGTTTATACGTAGTTAATCCACATAACAGAATACCTTCTTTAAACATAAGAAATATAGTAGAATATGGCCAAAAGAGATTTTAATTTTCAATAAGCCTTTCTACAATTGTTTGCATCTGAATAAATAAATATATATTAGTAAATAGAAAGATGTATAATAATAAATTCCTGAAAACAGATTTCCGTAGATAACTATACCTTTTTATTGAAAAAAAAAAATCTGAAAACATTGGATTCATGCTTTTGAAATGATCGCCGATAATTATAATTTTATTTGTAATAATTTTTAAAATTTCTATTTCAACTTTACAAGTTTGCTAAAATGAATAAGATTGAATATCCTCCCTGATCCTTTCCTACCAATCCTGTATCTCAGTGCATACCGCCTTGTTTGTGTTTGTGTGCGGGCGACACATGCAACATTCGGTGTTTGTTGTTGGTAGGCAGTGTTGACTTGTTTCCTAGTCGCTGCTCTCTCCCCGGGGATTTACGCTGGCAAATGAAAGGCAGCCGGGCCGGCGGGGCGGGAAATGCATATATAGTACGCTGGCCATTGTTGTTGCACTTGTTGGTGACTCTGCGTTGTTTGCATCGCTCACACAGGCACAGAGTGGGGACAAGACAAAGTGCGGGGGAGACAGCTGAATGGGACACGTCTGAGCATTTAAGCGGGGGAAAAATGTGGGTTAATGGGTTTTTAGTTGCCCTTTTCATTACTCAACTGGCACCACGCACACGCGCTGACTGCAAATTGTTTTGTTTTGCGCCAAATGCTAATCAAATTGCATTCCACGCGCTCCTTAAGTCGCGCCCTAAGTCCCTAAAGTTCTAACCGAAGTTTGATTGCCTCTCGGCCAGGTAAAACATTTGGCCACGTTGGCCGAAAAACAACAGGGCCCGATATATCCAAGCCAAGTTCTTGCCACATAATAATGGCAACAGTTTCCTTTCTCACGCTCCGCTGATTAGCATGGGAAACACGCCAGATAAGCGCACTGGGAGAAGATTATGTGATTATGTGACCTGGGGATCACAGGGAAATCAATTTTAAATGAGTTAATCATAAATATTGTGTTATGAAGTCAGAATTCCTTATATAGCAGCCAGTCAGTAAATGTCTCTGACCAGCCTCTGCTGCCACACGCACAGTATGCACAGAGCAACAGAGGAACTCACCAGCGCGAACAAATATTCATTTCATTTCATTTGTGGGAAAATTTAGCCCTTTTCAAGAGTTAAATAAATAGATAAATATATAGGGACTATAGTCCAAAGACTGTTAATGCTACTTCAATATTTTATTCATCTTTTAATTGTAAACTTAATTTAAGATATTTTCTTACTGTGCACTGACACATTCTGTCTTTCAAGCGAGTGCACAGCTAATTGAAAATTAATTTAATGACCGCGCCCGCGAGCACGTGGAAAACCTTCGCTGGGATGCGGCCAGGCGTTGGAAAATGCGTGAAACTCGCAGCACTTTCCAGCACTAATTAAATTAGTAGCCGTATGGATGCAAGCCGCGATTTATGAATTACATGCATTCCCGTCGAGCAGGTGCAACATGAAATGGAGGAGGAATATGCAAAATGCGGCACTGACCAAACCGTAAAAAAGGCACACGGCACGAGCGTTTGCCTAATTGAACATGTGTCCGACATTCAAGTGGAGTGCATCCAGCCAAGGCAAACACAGACAGAAGGTACACCTTTTGCATTTAGTTTTCCGTTCCCGCTACAGCTCTTTACAGTTCATTAATATTGAAGAGCCACTGTGGGGAGGGCGTGGGGGTTGGGTTGGTATATTGGAAATGAAAAGCCAACTACTTTTGTGTGTTTTTAGCATTCCTACAGGGGTTTTTTTAGCACTCTCCTCTGGTGTTGCTCTTCCATTTTCCATACCGAGTGCCAGCTAATTTAAATTTTTTACTTGTTTGCTGCGAAATTTATGCATGACAGCCGGTAGGGACCACACAAATTGAGGCATAAATTCAGTTGCATTCCCAGCTTGTTTGTTTGTTAATTTAAACATTGCTTTGTCCGTGGATATTAACTAATAAATATTCTAGCTTTGGATTTTTCCACGTCAAAGTAATGGAACATATTTTTTTGACAGCTAAACATGCATTTGAATTTGCTTTTATTTTTTTTTGTGGTTTAAAATCATTTTTGGGTAATTATAAATCGGATTATAAAAAACATTCAAATGGAGGTTGAATTTTAAAAATGTTTTTGGCTTAAATTAAACACAATTCAGATTACCTTCTATCATAATCACTTAATATATTCATCAAAATCTTTCAATATATTATTACTGTTAAATAGTTACATTGACCATGGTAAAATAAACCCATTTCCCTAACCAATTTATGAAACCGTAAATTGCTTAATAAATAATCAAGCTCTATTTACATATTCTGGCTGTTAAAATAACCTGGCTAAGGCCATAAATTCGTAATAACTTTAATGGCAGACACTTGATGGACACTCGAAAGTGTTTTTAATTTCAATTAATATACAAGCCACTCGACGAGGAAAATACAGTCCCACTGAAATGGACACACAAGTGAGTTCGGTACTTGACCAGGACTCAACTCAATCTCGACGGCTCCGAACGGAAATCAACTCAAGTGGCATCTGCCTTTGATGGCTGCCCTGCTGTCCATCCATCTGCAGTTGCAAGGGAAAGCGGGAAAAGTGGGGAAAAGCGGAAAAAACGGCAAAAACTGGAGCAGCTGAAAGGGGAGCAGCCGTAAATACCTTAAACTTTGCTTAAACTTTCGTCGCTGGCCAAGAAAATTAGCAATGATAGCCGCGTCATCGGCTTAAGGGCTACCGCTGCCATAAAGCCCTCATTAAGGGTTAAGCTAAAGTTAAACTTTCAGCTGCTTTTGTTAAATTCCAAGCTAGAAAAAATGTACCAACCAGTTTTGTGCGGCTGAAATATCCTGCTCTAAGCAGGAAAATGATTAAACAATGCCCAGGGACTGCAGGACGAGGTGGTGAGGAGATGAGACAAGGATGATGACAATGAGGACCCTGGTGCATGCAGCTATGAAAATGGCAAAGTGCTGACCTAAGCCCACAAACAAAATGGGATGCCACACAGGCACACGCAGCAAAAAAAAAGGTTTTTATTATTTTATGAGACATTTACTTATATTCCTTTTAGAGTTGTGAAAAATAAATATATTACGCCCTGGAGCTTTAAGAAATGTAATTAATTTAGGGTGCCCTAAATTCGAGCCCGTTTCTCAGGACGCTCTGCGTTTCCCATATTTTTAGCAGTGTGTCTGGAACTACACACAGAAAACAAGACAACAAAAAAAGTGTCACAGCAGCTCAACACAAAAACTCAAATTCCAAGCCCCCGAGTTCGACTCCGGCTGAAAATGAAACTGAACCCGGAGCAAGTGACCGACCGTCCCCTGTCCCGATGTAGTCTGTCGCTGGACAGAACATGACGGAGTGTCAGTGGCTCAGAGCAACAAAATCCCAATGTAGCCAGTGATAAGGCCAACTACGGAGCCACGTGTTTGCTTTTCAATTTGTGCCAGCAGCCGGCTGTGGAATTATGAATAGGCCGGGCGCAGAAACAAAGCGCTCGGCAGCAGATAGACATCGTGAATGGGCCAAGTGGAACGGCTTTCAGGGGCAGCGTGTCCGGTGGGGACTAAGGGGGACTACACGGAGAGCGTTGGAGCATTCATTGAAGCTAAACAGGATGTGTAGCAAGGTGAGGCGGAGAGGGGATTCCGGGAAAAAGGGATGGCACGGGATGAGTACGCCTCGATGCCGACAGCCAAAGGAAAACAACTTTGTGCAAAAGTTGTACTCGATTTGTGCTCCACTTTGGACTCCTGTCCGTGTTCCAATTCCTGTTTTCTATTTTTTGCTCGTCATTTCACTACTTACAGCAAGTTGCAGCGCATGAAATGCAAATTTTCATCTGCAAGGACTCAAAGTCACAACGGCTGAACATACAAATTTGATGGTAAACTCTCTGATCGCTTCAGCAATCCCCACATCAAAATTTGCAGTCATCAAAGTTAAAGGTATTTATTCAGATGAAATCAAAAGTTCTTATTTATATCCGGGCTTCGTCTTACAGAGAAGAGGAGTACACAAGTAATTAAACTTCAAATGGGATTAAATGAGTTATAATTAGCAACTAATCTAAGATCAATCTGCATGGACTCAAAGTCACAACAGCTGAACATACAAATTTGATGGTAAACTCTCTGATCGCATCAGCAATCCCCACATCAAAATTTGCAGTCATCAAAGTTAAAGGTATTTATTCAGATGAAATCAAAAGTTCTTATTCATATCCGGGCTTCGTCTTACAGAGAAAATGAGTACACAAGAAAAAAACTTCAAATGGGATTAAATGAGCTATAATTAGCCACTAAAGTAAGATCAATGTTCATCTGCAAGGACTCAAAGTCACAACGGCTGAACATACAAATTTGATGGTAAACTCTCTCATCGCTTCAGCAATCCCCACAAAAAAATATGCAGACATCAAAGTTAAAGGTATTTATTCAGATGAAATCAAAAGTTCTTATTTATATCCAGGCTTCATCTTACAGAGAAGAGGAGTACACAAAGAAATAAACTTCAAATGGGATTAAATGAGTTATAAATAGCAACTAAAGTAACATCAATGTTCATCTGCAAGGATTCAAAGTCACAACAGCTTAACATACAAATTTGATGGTAAACTCCTGATCGCTTTACCAATCCCCACAGAAAATATGCAGGCATCAAAGTTAAGGGTATGTATTCAGATGAAATCAAAAGTTCTTATTCATAGCTAGGCTTCGTCTTACAGAGAAGAGGAGTACACAAGGAAATAATACAAAAAAAAACTTCAAATGGGATTCAGTTATAATTAGCAACTAAAGTAAGATCATGCGGCTTCAGCGCATATCTCCGCTCCTGCTGCTTCTGCCGCGAACTTCTACCTCTACTTCTACTCACCGTCTACTTGGCCACCGTCTTGCGGGTCAGCTCCAAGAGTCCCTTGATATCAAGATAATTGGCCGCCAAGATCAGCTCGAACAGCGTGCCCTGATCAACCTTAAGGAAGTCGGCGCCCCACGAGATAATGTCGTCGGTGCGCTTCTCCTTGCTCTCATCATCCTCTGTCGGCTGGGGATCATCCTTGTGATAAAGAGCCCAGGTCGGCACCTTACGGAGAATCGTAGATTGACATTGGGCAACGGCATCACCGCATTCTCATCGTCCTCCATGCCGCAATCCTCCAGCATAGTCTTGATGGTGCCCGAGCACTTGGCAATCTGGATGTCGGTTTCAAAGATCTCGTCGTCGGACGATTGTAGCTTGATGCTCGGCATATCTACGATTGTTGGATGGATAACAATTGCAAATATACCGAGCATCAAGCTATAATCGTCCGTCGACGAGATCTTTGAAACCGACATCCAGATTGCCAAGTGCTCGGACACCATCAAGACTATGCTGGAGCGTACACCAAACAATTTACGTCAGTCGTAATAACTCTGCAGCGCAGATTTCCAGATAAATATATAATAAGTAAATAAATAAGTATTAAGGAAAATCGTACAAATATGTAGAATTTAATTGGGATATATATAATAAATACGAATCGTTCGGCCTTATCAAAATATTAATAGAAAAGCCACCGAAAACAGTAGGTTTTTGTAAAAATTTTAAGTGATAAGACATTGAGAACAATTTTAGAACTATAAAAATAAAGCTTTTAGTTTATTTAAATTTTATGATTTGTGTTATATCTATTCAAATAAATCATTTTATAATATTTAATAAATTAAATAATTCTTTTTATTAATGTTGTGGTATTTACGTTAAATAAACAGAGCTCGCCGGACCGGATCCCGTATCACTAAATGTCGCAAGAGACCAGTTGCTCTCGGAATTGAAAGAACCGCTCAATTCCCCTATTTCTGTTTGCGCCTTCGGTTTAGATGTGGACAGATATAAGTCCTTCTCACTCTCTCTACCACGCTCTGCCTGCAATGTTCAACCAAGGCAGCAACAAAAACTTATAAGTTGCGTTCAGAGGCGAACTAGATAGTTTTTTAGGTTTAGTATGTTTTCTCGCCGATTACATCTTTAATCTTTAAATAATACATAATATTATTTGCTTTTATTGATTTTAATGTAAAAATTAGCCTTTATCGGAGTGCCAAAAAGTTGACTTTATTTTCACCTAAAGCCCTTGCAGAATGATTTTCAATTTCGGCTTAAAAACTTCCAAATTATATTGTGCCTTTAGTTCCAATACTGTTCGAGTATCCGTAAAATATAATCGCCATCAATATAGCCTTGTGCAACCACTCATAGATTTAAGGATCAGTCAACCATTACACATAAACATAATACAACAAAAAATATTCGACTCAGCAGCTACAGCAGATCCAAAATAAAAATAAACTCATCCACAGAGATAAACCGTTAGACTCTATTTAAGCATCAAAATGAGTATTCAAGAGCGGAAAACCCAGATTCTGGAGAAAAGGAAACTGATGGGGGACAAGCGGCAGAGCATGGGAATGAAGAGCATCTACGCCTCGTTCATTGGGAGCATCTTCAGGGCGAGCGACGAACCGCACTACTCCTTCGCGTTCATGAAAAGGCGGCACAAGAAAGACAAGGATTTTGTAGATACCAATTATGAGGACAAGGCTATGACTGAATACATTCCAATCTATCAAACCAAGTTCGATGACGATAGAGACCCCATGCATGAACCCACATTCGCCAATCACCGCATACCGCTGTAAGTCTCCTCTTATTTCCGATGATGATGAATCCTCCAACATATATCCCCTTCCTCCAGGCAAATCCGCTGTTTGGAGCGGTATCACAACTCAAAGAGGGAGTATGCCCAACAGTTCAAGCGGGAGATAAAGCTCCTGATCGACAATCAGTCGACAGCCGAAAGTGCCTGGCAGTTCGTAAGGTAATCGGGGAAAATATATAAAATTAGGAAATTAACTAAAGTTATAAGTATATATTAAATCCCTTTCAGGACCATGGCTTATACAACCCTTTGGCCGCCGCTGCACACAAGAAAGGAGCTCAAGATGTTTGAAAAGGACTTTTGCAAACTTTCGCCAGCTGAGCAGCATAGATACGATAAAATAATGTCTACTAATTTTACATGAAGGTTCTTAAACTCAATTCATAACTCCTTAAATACAAAAATTGGAACAAAAAAAGAGCCCCAGCATGTGAAAATAGAGAAAAAAAGTAATATAACTACGAAAACTATTTAAAAACGTTTAAACTATAAAAAGGAAATGTGACTGCTTATTTTATTGGAAATAACCTCGAGCTTAGGGCTGACTTAAAGCTCAATTAAGCAATCTGATCATAGTATAATATTATTCCTATATTTCTTGGTAAACAAATATTCTTCATATCCTGCTTTAAACTCAAAAATAATATATTTTTAAGCCTTTTACCTATATTTAGGTGCTAATCTCTACCGCAATTTGGATATCATTATCGTAGTCAATAACTCTCTCTCTGGGTGAGAATCAGACTGTCGAAAGCTTTTTGGTATTATCTGTCTCAGAGCCAGCTTAAAAGCTCGCATCGTGGTCACCGAACCGGCTTATCATCTCCCGATAGTATTTAAAGGTCTTCTCCGCAAGCTCGCGATCAGTTCGCGAAGCGCCTCGAAGTTGATCTCAGTTTAAGTCCCGCTCCCGGTTCTCAGGTTCGAGGTCGTCGTGCGTAATCGGCGCGCGTTGTGATTGAATTAGCTGTAGACTTTTTTACTATATACGTGCTGTGGGAAATATCCCGTAAGATGAAGTCAACACGCCAAGTACTTGGGATTTTTTGGACCAGTTGTCTGCTGCCGTTCACCGTTCTACAAATTGTGCGGGCCCAAGGAAGTTAGTACCAAAACTCTACTGATTCACTCCACCGATGAGTCATTTAGTTTGACCGGTCACCAGTAATTATCTACATACGTCTTGAGCTTCACGGGGACTCGAAGATAATTGAGAGGCCAATATTCCCATATGAATGACTTTATTTCAGTGCACTCGTGTGATTTTTAATGTTCCTCAATGAATTTAATGGGTCGACTCGTCACACAAACACAGATTACATTCCCAAGCCTCCTCCTATCGCAGATTGTCTGGGAAGCACCAAGGGCTTTACCGCTGACAATGAAGTTGTTTATTATTTTTTTCTATTATCAATATAAATTAGTGTCATTTCCTAGTAGGGAAATATTTTCGATTGATTCTTTATTTATAAAACAATTTATAAAACCATTTCAAATATTATTCTTCGATTCTTTATTAAAAGGTTACAAGTTATCTTGTTTTCCTATACTGCTTTTACGGTTTATGGCACTGACTCACATGGAAATTACTTCAATTAAACAAGTGTAAACAGGTTGACTGGTAATAAATATAAGATACTGTAATCAATTCACTTGTTTTGCATACCGAAAGAATATATTTTGATATTAAAATGATATACAAGGGCACTGGAATCAAGATCAATTTAGAAATGAAATCAATATCTTAATTTAAAAGCTGGAGCCACTAATTAATCAATCGAATTTCACCTCAAATAAATTAATCATTATATCTGTAGATCATAAAAATAAGTAATACCCCTTACAGACGAAGGCATGACCTGTTAAATATATTTTCTCTCGATCAGCATCACCAGACAAATCCCATTACCATGGTTTTATTTGAGAAGGCCCAAAACGAAATATCATATATTAAAGCCACCCCTTTGCTTCCCTTATATTATTTTGTATAACACCTTCTTTTGAATTTCCCCAACAGGCTGTACAAATCCCAGGCAGGATCAAGGAGTATGCATGTCCATATACGACTGCCCCACTCTGCTTGCCTTGGTCCAGCAGAGTTCCGTCAGCACTCAGGACAGGATGTTTCTTCGGGACTCCCAGTGCTACAATGGATACGGACGAATGCCCCATGTCTGCTGCCCGCCAGATCAAAGCTCCAGTACCACCACCACCACAGCTCGAACCGTGACATCTCCAACCAGGAATGGCGGTCAGCAGGGTCAACAGGGTCTGGGCGATCAGTTGCCCTCGCCTCCCAGATGCGGGCCACACTCTTTCAGCGACAAGATCTACAACGGCAATGACACGGCTCTGGATGAGTTCACATGGATGGCGCTTCTGGAGTATGTTGATCGTAAGAAAAGTTTTTATTTTAATTAATATAATTTTATTTTTATTCTTTAATTGTAATACTAATTTTCTCTTAAAAGGCAGAGGACGTCATGAGCTCAGTTGCGGTGGCAGTCTGATCAACAGTCGCTATGTCCTGACCGCTGCCCATTGCGTGATTGGAGATGTCGAAAAGGAAGTGGGCCGTCTGTAAGTATAGAAAATATTTATTTATAGATAGAAAATATTTAATTATACATTTATTTACAACGTTGCAGCACCACAGTTCGGTTGGGTGAATATGACACCAGCAAGGATATCGATTGCATCAACGACGACTGCAACCAGCCCATCGTCGAGCGGGGCATCGAGCGGAGCATTGTCCATCCCCAGTATGATCCTGCCAACAGGAACAGAGTCCACGATATAGCCTTGTTGCGACTCGATCAGCCCGTTGTGCTCAACGAGTACATCCAGCCAGTTTGCTTGCCCTTGGTCAGCACACGACAGGCCATCAGCACGGGCGAGTTCCTAGTGGTTAGCGGCTGGGGACGTACCACCACAGGTTGGTTGAGGAAAGCCATTGGAGGTTTTTAGCTCACGAAAATCCTCTTTTCACAGCTCGAAAGAGCACCATCAAACAGCGGCTGGATCTGCCGGTCAACGATCACGACGACTGCTCGCGGAAGTTCGCCACGCGGCAGATCAGCCTGATCAGCTCGCAGCTGTGCGTCGGCGGGGAGTTCTACCGCGACAGCTGCGACGGCGACTCCGGCGGACCGCTGATGCGGAGGGCGTACGACCAGGCCTGGTACCAGGAGGGCGTGGTCTCCTTCGGCAACCGCTGCGGACTGGAGGGCTGGCCGGGGGTCTACACACGCGTTTCCGACTACATGGACTGGATCCAGCAGACAATCCAACCGTGAGGTTGGTGGCAGCGAACGCTGGTTTTGTTCATTTGCAGTTTTAATTAAAGTCAAGTCGAGAGTGTTTTTTGGGCCAATGGCGCTCGTCTTTTAATTAACTTGCATTCAATGCGATTTTATCAGCTGCTGTTGCCACGCTGCGTATACGTAATGCGCTTACAGCCGCGCACAGTTTGCGGTAATTAAAATAACTGTTCTTCTGCGCTCCCAAGAGCCGCCGAGTGGAATAACTTTCGAGTTGCTGCCAACTTGCCCAGCGGCACCTTCTTAGCGCCCTCAACGATTTTCTATGTAATTTGGCAATGAATTTCTATTATGCAAGCTGCGCGCCGTTCTGGTATTCCGCACTTTCCAGCCCTGAGCCTGCACTTGTTTGCTGGCTGATTGCATTGCTGCGTGCAGCGTGGAGCGTGGAGAGGCTGGAAAACAAAGTAGACAATAGCTGGCCTGGCTCATTAATTGTGTGTGCGCGCAGAAAGGTTAATGATGCCTGCAGGAACCAGTTAGCCAGGACAAAGGAATGTTGTGAGCCATTGTGGCTTGGATATCCTGACCAGTCTTGCCCAAAAAACCCAGCGAATCACAAATATATTCTCCATAGAAAGACTGAAAAATAATACAACAGTTAAGCGTTTAAAGTGTCATAGAAATACCAGGCGCAAAAAAATTAATTTAATTATAAAGTATCTTTTATGTATACACTTGCGCCACTCTTTTGCAGTTCGCCGGCGACTTTTCCGCGACTCGCCAGCGATTCTTCCGCGACTCTACCGCGACTCGCCGGCGATACTTCCGTGACTCTTCCGCGATTCACCGGCGATTCTTCCGCGACTCTTCCGCGACTCGCCGGGGATTCTTTCGCGACTCGCCGGCGATACTTCCTCGATTCCGCGACACTTCCGCGATTCAGGGGCGACTTTTCTGCGATTCGGCGGCGACTTTTCTGCGATTCGGCGGCGACTCTTCTGCGATTCGCCGGCGACTCTTCCGCGATTCGCCGGCGATTCTTCCTCGATTCCGCGACTCTTCTGCGATTCGCCGGCGACTCTTCCGCGATTCGCCGGCGATTCTTCCTCGATTCCGCGACTCTTCCGCGATTCGCCACCTATTCTTCCGCGACTTTACCACGACTCGCCGGGGATTCTAGCGCGATTCGCTGGCGATTCTTCCGCTATTCGCCGGCGATTCTCCCGCGATTCGCTGGCGATTCATCCGCGACTCTTCCGCGATTCGCCGGCGATTCTTCCTCGATTCCGCGACTCTTCCGCGATTCGCCACCGATTCTTCCGCGACTTTACCACGACTCGCCGGGGATTCTAGCGCGA